>CAUYRB010065665.1:0-51176 GCA_963574695.1 Propithecus perrieri | reverse complement strand
GGCTAGAGTGAGTGCCGTGGCATCAGCCTAGCTCACAGCAACCTCAAACTCCTGGGCTCAAGCGATCCTTCTGCCTCAGCCTCCCAAGTAGCTGGGACTACAGGCATGCGCCACCATGCCCGGCTAATTTTTTCTATGTATTTTTAGTTGTCTGATTAATTTCTTTCTAATTTTAGTAGAGACAGGGTCTCGCTCTTGCTCAGGCTGGTTTCGAACTCCTGAGCTCAAACAATCCGCCCGCCTCGGCCTCCCAGAGTGCTAGGATTACAGGCATGAGCCACCGCGCCCGGCCTAGAATAAAGAATTTTATAGGTTGCTATGATAGCACATTAGACATAGGGAGATTAGCCAATTAGAAAATATCCAAATTAAGTCACAGAGAATGTACATATACTAAAGAGCATAAGAATCATGTGACATAGTAAAACAAAACAAAATAAAATCAGAAAACCATATAATTTGTGTCCTTAAAGTTTCAACTTAAAAGAATGAGAATGCAGCACAAGTAATAATTGAAAATATAGCCAATAATTTTTCATGGCTAAGAAAAATAACAAACCAAAGATTTAAGATTTATGAATTTCAGTCATAAACAATACAAATGAGTCATGCCTAGGTATATCATGGAAGAACTACTGAAAACTTAAGACAGAGAACATTTAAAAATCAGCCAGAGGATTGAAGATGAGGGGCACATACTACCTTTAAATGACCGAGTATATATAATAGTTGATTTTCAAAAGCCGAAAGATAATAGAATAACATCTGCAAAATTATGAAAGAAAATAAATGCCAGATGATATGTTTGTTTTATTTTTAATTTTTTGAGAACCCTCCATGCTGTGTTTCATAATGGCTATTCTAATTTACATTCCCATCAACAGTGTACAAAGGTTGCTTTCTATACATCTTTGACAAAGCTTGTTATCTTTTGTCCTTTTGATATTAGCTATTCTAACAGAAATGAGGAGATATCTCATTGTTGTTTTGATTTGCATTTTGCTGTTGGTTAGTGTTATTGAGCATTTTTTTTAGTATATTTATTGGCCGTTTGTATGTTTTCATTTGAGAAATGTCTATATATGTTCTTTGCCCATTTTTAAATTGGGTTATTAGTTTTTTTGTTATTGAGTTGTTCGAGTTCCTTATATATTTTGGTGTCTTATTAAAGGATAATTTTGTGAGGTAATGCATTTGTTAATTATCTAGATTTAACTATTCCACAATGTATATAAATTTTAAAACATCATGTGCATGATAAGTACATACAATTTAAATCAATTTAAAAATAAATAAATAAGTTTGCAGAAAAAAATACTCCAGCATCTAAAGCACTTCATAAAATCTAAAAAAACAAGACAAATAAAATAAACAAAAGATTCCCTGCCAACTCAGAAGTCTATAACAAGAAAGAATTACCTTCCAAATATTTAGGTGAAATACAGATATTTACAAAGAAACAACAAACAGAGACAGTTTGTTACCAGTCTAGTGGAACTGAAAAAAATACTAAAAAAAAAAATATATATATATATATATATATATCTGCAGGCAGAGAGTAAACATCTGAGAGATGAAAGCTGAGTAATTAAGAATAGATTGGATTGGAGACCCTAGAAAAGGAACACATGTTACCTAGTGGTAGAAACCAGAGTTCTGGCTAGCTCCACCACGAGCTGATGAAAGTAGCCTGGGTCCCAAAATAAATTTGAAAGTCAATCATGCCACAGAAACTGCTGTACTGGCTTGGAGCCTTGGCGTGCATATGACCCAGTGAGACAACAGTGCTGATGGCCAAGAGAGTGTCTGGGTCACCCTTACCCCAACTCCAGGCCATCCATCTTGGGGACAGTCTTCTTCCATGTGGGGAAAGGAAAGGGAAAGGTACAGAAGACTTCGTCTTACAACTTGGATACCAGCTCAACCATAGTAAAATAAAGTACCAAATAGATTCCTGAAGCCCCTGATTCCAGGCCTTAGCTCCTAGAGGACATTTCTAGATCTACTCTGGGCCAGAAGGGAACCTGCTATCTTGAAGGGAAGGATGCAGTCCTAGCAGTATTTACTACCTGCTGACTAAAGAATCATTGTGCCTTTAATATATATTAGAGTCAGCCATGCAGCAGTTGCCACAGGCCTTGGGCAAGATTTGGCTAGCTTAAGATGTGACCCAGCAGAGTCCCAGCTGTGGTGGCCAGGAAGGAGTAATCACTCCTCCCCCAACTCCAGACAGGCCAGTGCAGAGTGAGACACCTTCTATTTGGGGGCAAAGTGAGAAAAGAAAGTCAGAGACTTTCCCTGGTAATCCAGGCAATACACCCACATTTTATCCAAATCCACTAAGGGAGTACCACAAGAATTCTTCAAGAGCCACAGAATTATTGGCCTTGGGGCACCCCCCCATGCTGATATAGTTGAAGTGACCAAAAACTTAAATCACAACATTCAATTCCCTTTGAATACCTGGAAAGCCTTGTCAAGAAAGATGGGTTCAAACAAGCCCAGAATGTGAATATTAGAATAGATACCTGACTCTCCAATGCCCAGTTATTGATGAAGATCCACAAAGATCAAAAACATCCAGGAAAACATGACCTCTAAAAATGAACTGAATAAAGCACCGGTGACCAAACCGAGAATGATAGAGATACATGACCTTTCAGACAGAGAATTCCAAATAGCTGTTCTGAAGATACTCAACTAATTTCAAGACAACACATAGAAGGAATTCAGAAGCCCATCAGAGAAATTTAAGTCCATAAGATTAAAATGATAAAATAAACTCAAGCAAAAATTCTGGATCTGAAAAATTTAATTGACAAACTGAAAGATGCAAAGTATCTTTCAACAGAAGAATTGATTGAGCAGAAGAAAGAATTAGTGAGCTTGAAGACTAGCTATATGAAAATACACAGTCAGAAGAGAAAAAAATAAAAAGAATGAAGCACATCTACTAAAGGACATCCTCTAAAGGTCACATCTAAGAGATATTGGCCTTATGTAGAGAGAGAGGGAGAGATTGGGGTAGAAAGTTTATTCAAAAAATTAACAACATAGAAATTTTTAAACCTAGAAAATACCATCAATATTCAGGTGGAACACTAGACCTTCCCAGCAAGAAATGCTAAAGGGAGTTCTTCAATCTCAAAGCAAAGGGCAGTAATGAAAAATCAACTGAAGATATAAAACACACTGGTAATAGTAAGTACACAAATAGGCAATGCTTTATAACTGTAGTTGAAGTGTATAAACTACTTATATCTTGAATAGGAAGACTAAAAGACAAACCTATCAAAAATAATAACTACAATGTTTTAAGAGATGGATAGTATAAGAAGATTTAAATGGAAACAAAAAAAAGTCAAAAAGTAGGGGAGGGTGGGGTTAAATTTTAGAATTTCTTTTAGTTTTCTCTTTGCTGATTCTTTTTTTTCCCCCTAAGAGGAGTTAAGTTGTCATCTGTTTAAAATAACTGGTTACACACACACACACACACACACACACACACACACACACACACTATATGTTTTTTTGCAAGACTCATGGTAACCTCAAATAAAAAAAAAATACAATAGATACACAAAAAATAAAAAGCAAGAAATTAAAACAGACTACCAGAGAAAATCATTTTTACACAAAGGAACACAGGAAGAAAGAAAAAGAGAGGAACACAAAACAACCAGAAATCAAAAAATAACATGGCAGGAGGAAGTCCTTACCTATCAATAATTACACTGAATGTGAATCAACTAAATTCTCCATGGAAAACACATAGAGTGTCCTAATGGATAAAAAAGCAAGACCCAACTATACATTGTCTATAAAAACCCACCTCACCTATAAAGACACAAGTAGATTGAAAATAAAGGGATGAAAAAAGATATTTCATGCAAATGGAAAACAAAAAAGAGCAGGAGTAGCTATATGTGTATCAGATTTCAAGATAAAAAACTGTAAAAAGAAGATAAGGTCATTATACAATGAGAAAGAGGTCAATTCAGTGAGAGAATATAACATTTCTAAATATATATGCACCCAACACTGGAGCATCTAGATAGATAAAGCAAATATTATTAAAGCTAAAGAGAGAGATAAATCCCAGTACAATAAAAGTTGGAAACTTCAACATTCTAGTTTCAGTATTAGACAGATCATCTGGACAGAAAATCAACAAAGTGATGGCAGACTTAATCTGCACTATAGACCAAATGGACTCAATAGATATTTACAGAACGTTTGATTGAACAGCTGCAGAATACAAATTCTTCCCCTCAGCATATGGATAATCCTCAAGGATAGACTATATTTAGGCCACAAAATAAGTCTTAAAATTTTTAGAAAGTTGAAATCATATAAAGTATTTTCTCTGACCATGACAGAATAAAACTAGAAATCTGTAACAAGAGAAGCATTGGAAAATATACAATACAATTAAACAATATGCTGCTGAATAACCAGTGGGTCAATGAAGAGATTATGAAGGAAATTAAAAATTTTCTTGAACCAAATGAAAATGAAAACACAATATACCAAAACTTGTGGTATACAGTAAAATTAGTACTAAAAGGAAAATTTATAGCAATAAGTGCAGATATCAAAAAAAGTAGAAAAGCTTCAAATAACCTAATGATGCATTTGTAAGAACTAAAAGAAAAAAAAAACAAAAAACAAAAAACAAGAGTAAATCAAACTGAGAATTAGTAGAAGAAAGGAAATAATACAGATCAGAGCCAAAATAAGTAAAATTAAAATTAAAAAATACAAAAGATCAATGAAAAGTTTTTTTAAATGATAAATAAAATTGACAAACCTTTAACCAGACTAAGAAAAAAAGAGAGAAGACTCAAATAAATAAAATCAGAGATGAAAAAGGGATATTACAATTCATACTGAAGAAATTCAAAGGATTATTAGAAACTACTATTAGCAACTATATGCCAATAAATTGGAAAACCTAGAAGAAATGGATAAATTCCTAGACATATACAACCTACCAAGATTGAAACAGGAAGAAATCCAAAACAGAAATAAACCATAACAAGTAAAAAGATAGAAGTGATAATAACAAGTCCCTGATCAAAGAAAATCCCAGAACCTGATGGTTTCACTGCTGAATTCTACTAAGCATTCAATGAAAAACTAATACCAATCCTACTCAACCTGTTCCAGAAAATCAGAGAGGATACTCATATATTCGTTCTATGAGGCCAATAAACCCTTATACCAAAATCAGATAAAGACACAATAAAAAAAGAAAACTATAGGCTAATATCTCTGGTGAATATAGATATAAAAATCCTGAACAAAATACTAGCAAACTAAATTCAACAATACATTGAAAAGATTATTCACCATAATCAAGTGGGATTCATCCCAGTGATACAAAGATGATTCACCATATGCAAATAAATCAATGTGATATATCGTATCATCAAAATGAAGAACAAAATCCACATGACTGTTTTAACCAATGCTGAAAAAGCATTTGATAAAATTTGGCAACCTCTCATGATAGAAATTTTCGAAAAACTGGGTACAGAGAAACATACCGCAATGCAACAAAAGCCAAATATGCCAAATGCACAGCTAGACTCATTCCGAACAGGGAAAAACAGAAATCCTTTCTTGTAAGACCTAGAACAAGACAAAAATGCCCACTTTCATCACTGTTATTCAACATAGCTTTGGAAGTTCTAACCAGAGTAATCAGACAAGACAAAGAAAGGGCATCCATATTGGAAAAGAAAAAGCCAAATTATCCTTTTTTGCATATGATATGATCTTGTATTTTGACAAACTGAAGACTCCACCAAAAAAATATAGAACTAATAAACAGATTCAGTAAAGTTGCAGGATAAAAATCAACATACAAAAATCAGGAGCATTTGCATATGCTGACAGCAAACAGTCTGAAAAAGAAACCAAGAGTGTAATTCCATTTATAATAGCTACAAATAAAATAAAATACCTAGGAATGAATTTAACCAAAGAAATAAAAGATCTCTACAATGAGAACTATAAACACTGATGAAAGAAATTGAAGAGGACACATAATAAAAATGGAAAAATATTCCATTCTCATAGATTGGAAGAATTAATATTGTTAAAATGTGATTTTACACAAAGCAATCTAGAGATTCATTACAGTCTCTATCAAAACACTAATCTCATTACTCACATAAATAGAAAAAATAGTCTTAAAATTTATGTGGAACCACAAAAGGACCCAGAATAGCCAAAGGCATCCTGAGCAGAAAAAAAAATAAAACAAGAGGAATGACTTCAAAGTATACTAGAGAGCTGTGATAACCAAACAGCATGGTATTGGCATAAAAACATAAACATAGACCAATGGAACAGAACCCAAATATAAATCCAAACATCTATAGTGAACTCATTTTTGACATAAGTGCCAAGAATATACATTGGTCAAAGGACAGTCTCTCTTCAATAAATGGTGCTGGAAAAAACTGGATGTTCATATGCAGAAGAATGAAACTAGCCCCCTGTCTCTCACCATATACAAAAATTAAATCAAACTAGATTAAAAACTTAAATCTAAGACATGAACCTATTAAACTACTATTAATAAAAGAAAACATCAAAAAAAAAAGAGTTCCAGTTCATTGGTCTGGGCAATGATTTCTTGAGTAATATCTCAATAGCACAGGCAACCAAAGTAAAATTGGACAAATGGGATCACAACAAGTTAGAAAGCTTTTGCACAGCCAAGGAAATAATTGACATAGTGAAGAGAAAACCCACATAATTGGAGAAAATATTTGCAAACTACCCACATGTCAAGAGATTAATAATTAGAATATATAAGGGGCTCCAACAGCTCAATAGGAAAAAATCAAATAATCTGATTAAAAAATGGTCAAAAAATCTGAATAGACATTTTTCAAAAGAATACATTCAAATGGCCAAAAGGCATGTGAAAAAATGCTCAACACTGTAAGTAATCAGGGAAATGCAAATCAAAACTACAATGGAATATTATCTCAACCCAGTTAACATGACTTGTATCCAAAAGACAGATAATAATCTATGCTTGCCAGGATATGGAGAAAGGGGAACCCTAGTACATTGTTGGTGGAAATGTAAATTAGTACAACCACTATGGAGTACAGTAAGGAGATTCCTCAAAAAACTAAAAATAGAACTACCACATGACCCAGCAATCCCACTGCTAGGTATATGTTTAAAACAAAGGAGGTCAGTATATAGAAAAGATATCCATAGTCTCATGTTTGTTGCAGGACTATTAACAATAGCCAAGATTTTAAAACACTCATTCAATGGATGAATGTATAAAGAAAATGTGGTACATATACACAGTGGAATATTATTCAGCCATAAAAAATAATGAAATCCTGTTATTTGCACCAACATGGATGGAAATGGAGAATATTATGTTACGGGAAATAAGCCAAGCACAGAAAGACAAATCTTGCATGTTCTCACGCACAGGTGGGAGCTAAATATTAAGACAATTAATCTCATGGAGACAGAGAGTAGAATGATGGTTACCAGAGGCTGGGAATGGTTGCTGGGAGGAGACTAAAGTGGGGATGGTTAATAGATACACAAATTGAGTTAGATAGTTAGATACAATGAACAATATTTGATAGTACAACAAAGTGACTATAGTCAACAATAAGTTATGGTATACTTCAAAATAACTAAGAGTGGAATTGGAATGTTCCTAACACATAGAAATGATAATGACTTGAGGGTATAGATACCTCAATTGCCCTAATTTGATTATTTGATTCTACTTCAGCTTGTTTGGCTTACTGCTAGAAAATGGTTTGGGACTTTTAGGGAAAACTGTGGATGCTGGTGCTCAATGAAACTCATTGTTTAATTAGAAGCATAGATTCTGGAGTCAGAAATCTGTGATAATGTCAGTCTTTGCTTTGTCACTTATCCATTGTATGCCCTTGGGCAAGTTATTTAACAAATCTTAATTTCTTCCTCTGGCTTGTGTCTTGTAAGAATTAACCAAGATAAATCAAATAAACATTAAGTAGACTTAAAAAAAAAGATATTTCATCATGATAACATAGTCACTTTGTCAGGAAAATAAAGCAAGCCTAAATATTTATGTATCTAATAATATTGAATCAAAATATTTTTTAAAAACTGACAACTTAAAACTAATTTCTCTGAGGAATTAATGAAACAATCAGACCAAATGTTAGTAAATATACAGAATATTTGAGCTGCACAATGAGCAAATTTTCTTTAATTGCCACATAAAACAATACATCTAGCAATTACAAAAGATGGCTTTTATAGAGTATATATAGAACAATTACTGAAATAAAACATCTTGTGTTATAAAACAAATATCAACAAGTTTTAAGCAATATATTCACAAAAATAATTTTTCTGGCTACAATGAAATGCAGCAAGATATTATCTTCTAATGATAACAAAAATGCCCACATGTATAAAAATTTCTAAATAATCAATTTAACAAAAATGAAAATGTAATGGAGATAGGAAATATTTTAACTGTATACAATGAAAAGATGACATATCAAAACTGGGATGCAGTAAAATAAATGGCTACATATAGCATTAAATGCATATTTAGAAAAGAAGAGGGGCTATAGTCAAATATATAAGTATATATCTCAAGAACCCAGATAAAGAACAGCATACTACACTCAGAGAAAATAGAACAAATAAATAATAAAAGGCAGAATTAATAAAGTGTAAAAAGACATAAAAAAACAAAATCGACAAGACCAAAATTAATCTTTTGAAAGATTACTAAATTCTTTAATTTTTAGAGTAATCAATAACCAATCAATCAGTAAAAATGATAAAGAGAGAAATTGAGAGACAACAAATTACCAATGAGGTTGGGAGATAAAAAGAAGGCTGTGACATACTAAAACTATGAATATTGAAAAAAGGAAAAATAAAACCAAACATATATTGTGAATAATGTAATACTGCTAAACTTGAAAATTTAGATTAGATGAACTAAAGAAATGATTAGCAAAACTGAGCAAAGAATGAGTAAAAAGTTCCAATAGCTCTATACCTATTAATGAAATTTAATCAGTAATTAAAAGCTTCATAAAGGAGAAAATTTTAACCCAGCTGCTTTCCAACTGAATTCTTACAAATATGTGACAAATAACATCAACTTTATATAAAAATTTCATATAAGGGAAAAGAAGGAACACTTTAAACTACTTAACAAGCATAGGATAATCTTGATAATGTAACCTGATATTACATAAAGTAAAATTGAAGGGCTCTCATTACCATAGATGAAAAACCCTAAATAAAATATTAATGAACCAGTGATATGTAAAAAGAATAGTTTATAATAACCAATGAGTTTTATTCCAATTATGCACATTCATTTAATATTCACAATTCAATCATTATTAGTTAACATAACATTTGAATGAAGTGCATGATATCAATTGATTCAAAAATATTGCTAACGTTGAGATTCATTTATGATTTTTTTAAAAATCTCAGAAAACTGAGTAGCGTGTTATATAATTCCTTATTCTAACAAGGGATATTTATAAAAAAAGCTTATAGCAGACAATATTTAATAGTGAAATATAGAATTTTCTCTTCCTGATGAGACTGGAATAGTCTGGAATGAGACTATAATTATTGAATACATCTATTCAATATTGTATTGGATTTCCTCTTTGGTGTAACAAAGGCCCTCACTCAAAAAGTAAACACACAAACAAAAATTAATATAATGATTGAAAAGAAAGAAGAACCACTGTCATTATTTTCAGATAAAATATATGTAGAAGTAGAAAATGAATAATTGATAAACTGTTAGAGTTAATAAGTGAATTTTGTAAGGTCACCAGATATAAGATCAATATAAAACAAGTTTTGTACATTTATAAACTAGTTAGTTAAAAATACAAAATTTAATAAATAAAAATATTACAAAAGATCAAAAAATCAAACACTAAGGACCTCTACATTGAAAAACATATTCAGAAATCTACTGAAACAAAGATATTGATCATATTTATGGATTAAAATACTCAATGTTAAGACAGCATTTTCTCAAGTCGACTTATGGGTTTAATGTAATACCAATCAAAACTTAGGAGATTTTGTTTGCAGAAAATTACAAGGTGATCCCCAAAATTTATCAAAACTCAAAGACTTAGCATAACCATGTTATTTTGAAGAAAAAGTTGTAAAGATGCACAATGAGTCTGATTTTCTATATGGCTACAAAAACTTTAAAATTTTTTATTTCAGCATATTACCAGAGTGCAAATATTCAGATTACGTATATTGCCTTTGCCCCATCCCAGTCAGAGCTTCAAGCATGTCCACTCCCAGATGGTGCATACCACACCCATTAGGTGTGTATATACCCTTTCCCTCCTCCCTCCTTCTATCTGCCCTACACCCAATGAATTTTATTACTGTATGCGCACTTAAGTGTTGATCAGTTAATACCAATTTGACGGTGAGTACATGTGGCGCCTTTTTTTTTTTCTTACATTTTCACACATCTGATAAAGGGCTAATAACAAGAATCTACAAAAAATTCAAGCAAATCAGCAAGAAAACATCAAAAAACCCCATTAAAACGTGGACAAAAGACATGAACAGCAGTTTTTCAGAAGAAGATAGACTCATGGCCAATAAACATATGAAAAAATGCTCAATGTCTCTAATTATCAGTGAAATGTAAATCAAAACCACAATGAAATATTACCTAACCTCAGTGAGAATGGCTCGTATCAAAAAGTACTAAAACAAGAGGTGATGATGTGAAGAATGCAGAGAGAAGGGAACACTCATACACTGTTGGTGGGACTGCAAATTAATGCAAAGTCTACGGAAAGTATTATGGAGATATCTCAAAGAACTAAAAGCAGACCTACTATTTGATCCAGCAATCCCACTACTGGTTATTTACCCAAAGGAAAAAAAGACATTTTATAAAAAAGACACTTGCACTCGAATGTTTATAACAACATAATTCACAATTGCAAAGATGTGGAAACCTAAGTGCCCATCAATACACGAGTAGATTAATAAAATGTGGTATATGTATACCACTGAGTATCATTCAGCCATAAAAAATAAATGGGAAATTAATACTTTTTGTAGCTTCCCAGATGGAACTGGAGACCATTCTTCTAAGTGAAGTATTGCAAGAACGAAAAAAAACACCACATGTACTCAATACTAAATTGGAAATAGTCAATCAACACTTATGTGCACATATGAAAGTAAAACTCAATGGAAATCAAGCAGGTGGGGGCGAGGGTAAATTCACACCTAACAGGTACAATGCACAGTATCTGGGTGATGGGCACACTTACAACTTTGACTCAAATTGCACAAAAGCAAATTATGTAACCAAAACTTTTTTTACCCTAGTAATATCCTGAAATAAAAAAAAAATTTAATAAAGGAATAAACAGAATAAACTGGAAGCATGGATATTGTGAGATTGTAAATCATCCTCTCATTAACCAATAAATAGATTCAATACAATTGCAATCCTAATTCTAGATGGTGTTTTCTGTGTCTTTACTCACACATGTACATGTGTGGTGATTTATCAATTGATTCTAAAATTTTTTGGAAATTAAAGAGCCAAGAATAGCCAGGGTAGTCATGAAGATGATATGAGAATAGGATAATTGCTCTCAAACCCAAAAATCTGAGTGAGGTTTTATATATACATTATATACATTTATTTCTCCCTCAGTAATATATTGTGCCCTAGGGATTGTGGCACTTTCCATCTTGTGGCTTTGTCATTCTCTAGAGCTCCAGAATCCCCTCACTGGTGCTTCTGTCTCTGACTGGGAGACAGGGAAAGATAAAAACAAAATCACAAGAATTATTTTTTTATGGGCTATTCCTTTTCTATCGCACGCATATTTCAGTTTACCTTGTATTGATCATAAATAGGTCTTGTGGCCTCATCTAAAATTATAAATGAGGCTGGGAAGGTTACTCTATTTCAACTCCCTGGAAGAGAAGGGAACACAAATACTAGAGATAACCAGCAATTGAGTTCATAGCAATTGATGCTATAATGATGATTAAAAATACTATTTTTTCTGGGGGAAATGCTTTATCAATTATATCTTACAACTCTTCAGGTTTGCTATCACCAAGACAATTTCCTGAGAATTTAAAAGCCTGATGCTTCAAAATGGAATAGACTTGATTTGCTGACTTATCAGTTATTATGTAAAACTTCTAAGAACGGCACTATAGCCTAACGACTAATTATGAAATTCAATTTCAGTGTGAGCCTGGGTTTTGTTTGTCTGCCTTTCAGGGTGTTGAGAAAAATAAATCGTATGCAAGAGTTGTCAAAGCACTAATAATACAAACTTCTTAAAAAACGAAGCAAAAGTCCCAAGAAGAAAAATGGTAATGCAAGTGAGCAGAAATGTATTCTAAGTCTTCAGCTATTAAATATTTTGCATATGAAAGCCTTTGGAATATTTGCTATCATTATTGTAAGCTTCAAATGCATCAGTTTTCATTTTCTAAACTGTAAAAAGGAAACAAACAAATGAAATTAACTCCACTATGTTTCATACAGATGTGCAGAGATGCTTAGACTATGTGTTCTATTTTCCCTAACCAGATGCTTGGGGATATGCCATGGCTGGATGGATTCTTTTTCATCGAGTTATTGTTTCACAGGCAGCATGATTCTTTGTGGACTGCAGTGTAAAAGCCAAAGAAGAAACATAAAATAAGAACATATATCCTAATAGGTTTTACATTTTCAGTACTTAAAGCAACACATAAACAGAAACATTAAAAAAGTTAAAAATAATGAAAAAAATATCATTCAAACTGAACTGTGCTTTTGCTGTGTGTCGGGGGAGACTGAATTTTGCTGTTAATTTCTCAGACCCTTTGAGTTATGAAGTTTGTGTGTGTGTGTGTGATTCCCCTATATGATGTGTTTAATTTAATATCAAGGAAAAATAAGAAAACAGATTCAGGGGAGCCCTGCTCTACAACAAGCCAGTGGGGAAAAATATACTTAACAGAGCAGAGTATAAAAAATACGGAGTATAAAAATATAGACCTCAGAATTACCATATCTTGTAAAGCCTGGAAGACCTCAGAACAAACATTTTCTGTAGTTGTAGCATTACTTATTCTCCATGCTCATTAAATTGTATGATGTTCTTATTAACACTCAGTGATTTTTGCATGTTTCTCAATTTGGCAACAAATATAATGTTTGTGCAATGTATGGCAGGAAGAAGATATGTGTTTGGGGATACTCTAGTTAACTGCAAATGAGCTTCTGCTATTTGTGTATGTATCTCAACTATAGACCAATAATCTTTTCTTATATACATCTAATAGTATGTTTGATAGTATATTGTTTTATATGGAAAAGACATTCTACAAATGACTGTTAGTCAAACAAATGTTTATTTTACTCATATATGGCTGCATTAAGAATAGCTATTTTAATATGTATTTGTTAAATACTATATTATCTAATTGTGATCATTTTCTAGTAATCACATCATTTAATACCATTATGGAAATGACCGATAACTGTATCCTTAAATCAATTGAAAATTTCAAGGATTTATATAACTCTTCATTTTAAATTCCCAGAGATATTTTTACTCTAAAGTGTTTATAGAAATTGAGAACAAACTTACTGACTATTAATGGATAATATAATTAAATGAAATATAATGCTTTTATAATTTTTTTATAAAATAAAAGTTTTAAAAAACTAAATTAGACATAAATTGACTCACGATATACTGTTGCTCTAACAGAGTAAGATAGCAGAAGTCATAGTTTTTTTGGTATTGCTAGAATTTTCTCTACTTCATTTTTTCTACAACATGCAATTGTTTTCTTTTGGCTCTAAGCAACACAAACAAAACTATTGGGTTATACAAAGGGTTGCCAAGCGTTGTCCCCTGACATCTAACAACAGATTTAGACACTTAACAAAGGCTGAGTTAATTAGAATGCTTTCCCGGTATTTTTAAAAAAGAATTAAGAAAAGAGTGATTCTTTCTCACTTTAGGGAAAGTTTGGTGGATGTGAGCCAGTTTGTAGTCGGTAAGAGGGAGAAGTTGAGCTGAAACATAGAGCATGGTGCCTTATGGCATAAGGCACTTGAGAATGGCAGGGCATGTTTATATCTTATATATCGCAGAAGAAGTAAAGAAAGCGTGCAAAGATGAAGAAAAGTAGTTGCTTGGTGGTGAGGGGCAGGTCCCAAATGCAGATAAAGAAGAAGAAGAATATGAATTGTGATCAGTTTAGAGAGGTTTTATATAAGATCCAGAATTTAAGCATCAACTAAGATATGCAGAAAAGAAAATTCAAAGCATTAAATGTAATTGAATATACTCTGTGTTGACTCACTAAGAGGAATTTTGGGACCTTGATATCAGAGAGTAAATTAATTACATTAGATGAAATCACTTACAGTGAAATCTTGCTATTTTGTATTTTTTTCACTTTTAATATTGTAACTAAAGGCCAAATACTTACACATCTATTTGAATAATTTTTCAACTTAAAGATCAATACTGGAAAGTTAGAAAATTAGGGTTTTTTATGTTTTGTTTTTTCAATGTGCTGTTTTGTTGATTTAAAAATTTTTTCTTAAGAAACTTTTTAAACATATGTAAAAGTAAATAAAATTGTATAATGAACCCTAGGTATCCACCAACTTGCTTCAATAATTATGACCAATTTTGTTCTGTGTTTTCCTCCACCAACTGCTTTTCCCAAGTATGTTATTTTGAAGCAAATACCATAATAGCTTATAACTTGTTTCTAATTCTTCCAGTGTTTGTCTGATGACATGGCCTTTAAACAATGACATGTCAGTAGCAATGAGCAAATCTAGCACCCATATATTAATTTCTAAATACCTTTGCTCACTTAAAAAAACTAGAGCATTCTGGGGGAAATGTTGACTTTCAGGCTAGGGCAGAGCCTAGAAATTCATTTGCCATTGTAGCACTAAAACAAAACACAACAAAATAAAACAAAACAAAAGCAAAATAATAAGCAAGAAAAGGACACACCAAAAGATCTCAAGAGAGCTTCCAATGGCCAAATTTAGGATATTGAAATAATTATTGCAACAGCTTTTACATTATTAAATAAAATAAGAATCTATAAGGCCACATTTATAATAAATAAATATATTTATACATAAATAAATAAAAAGTAAAGGCTCTTTCTTACATCACAATTGTCATTCACTAATGTAAAAGTGTTATTGCAATAGCAAATCACCTTTTTCCTGTCATCATAGTTATACTTAATTCAGGCAAGAATCATCAGTAGATGCAAAAACTAGCAAGGAACAGGATATTTAAATACATTCAAAACTTCTGCCCACAAATTACTTATTAATTAAAGTAAGGAAAAAAGGAGTAACCTTGGAGTGGTGACACCTGTCAGACACCATATTAATCAAGTGATCAAAGTTTACTTCACCAATAGTGGTACCAACCAACATCGCAAGCCTCCTTGTATGGTACTCTGAGAATGACACAATATTAGTTTTATTGTGTTTTTACCAAAAACGTGTGACTTGATGATTGTGAAGAAACATAAGAAATACTCAAGTGGATGGAGATTCTACAAAATAAAGGGTTTAAGCAGCTCCTAAATATCAACATGGTGGCAGCTATTACTTTGACTTGCCACACTTCCATCAACTGGTAAGACATTAAGTTCAAATGGACTTATATAATTTACTCCTTACAGAAATAGTAACATATTGGTGTTAGTTTCCTAAGTTCCAATCTCAGAAGGTGACACAATGAGTGCCAGATGCTGACTGCATATAGTGGAGATGTTTATAGAAGAAGTACCTAGAAATTAGGAGACCCTAATCTTATACAGGGGTTACTGGCAAACTTGAGCATTCTTTTCTCTGGAGTAAGTCATTTTGATTCTCTCTCTTTTACATTAATAATAAAAGGAGAAGGGTGGGGGAGGGGAGAGAGAGAGAGAGAAGATAGAAACCCTGAGCTGTAAGCAAATCTCTTAAAGGAGGCAAAAAGAAGTTTTCTCTTTTTATTACCTTGCGATGTATCAGGTGAGGAGGCTGTCTTGATCTTCACTATATAGAAATGTAAATAAATTTTCTCCGGGGAGAGTTACTTATCCATTTTCACAGGGATGTCTGCTTATGCAAACATTCCTGAAAAGGTAGTCCTGGAGCAAATGAGCTGATAATGCTTAGATGTATAGAAAGTGAGAGATTTGTGGAGAAATGTCTCCCAAAAACAAATGACCTCTACTGTTAAAACACAAATGTCAGTTTCATTACAGACAAAGTAAAACACAGGAGAAAAACAGCACAACCCTTAGAAAACTAGCTATTATAATGCTATATGAAATGGCAGATTCTGCTCAGTTCCTGCCCTTGCTATAAATAGTGCAGCATAAAATAACAATATAACTACTTCTGCTTCTCAGAAGCAGGCTTCCTAAACAGAAATAGCAATTTCTAACAAGAAATTACAACAGAAAACTGACTGCTTAATCAAGAAGATCAAGTACATGGGGAAAATAACATCATGAAAAAAATCCAATGAACTCAATTATTGAGAATACTTAAACCTCACTGAGTACAATTAATAGAATAATCTTGCTAATTCTTTAAATTAAATATAATGCTTAAATTCAAAATTATAAAACACGATATTACTTAATGAAGGCTAGAATGTGGTTGACTTCCGTTGGCTTATGGATATCAACTAAATTAAGAGCTTGGAAATGTAGAAGATCATTTTTTGAAACAAATGAACAAGCAAAGAACTGCACATACAATATACAGATGAGCAGAGGATAAAAGTTGTTAACAAAGACTTCTCAAATAAATCATTATGTTGGTATCTCTACATATTTATTATAATAATAAGTGAATATAAGAGTTGGAAAGTATGAAAAAATTAAGTAATGAGGGCAGACTAGGAAGTTCTAACTTCCATATAATAAGAGTCCCATTACGGAAGAATAAGCAGAAAAACAAGAGAGAATGTTGAAATAACTACTAACAAAATTCTCAAGGCCAGAGGAATTAATCTGTCAAATGGTGAGAAGCAATGAGTAAAGATTTCACAACTACAGCTATATTAATAAAACTTCAGAACATTAATAATAAAGGCAAAATCTTAAAATCTATTTGAAAGGAATAGGGAGAGATATAACCTTCAAAGTGGTACAAAATTCAGGGTGATTGCTGGACATTCCACAGGAAAGTGGAGCAACTTTTTTAATGCTCTCTTAAAGGCCAGTATGCTTATCAATATCAGTTTCATTAATATATGAGAAAATTCTAAAATTTTTTCGTATATGGTTTGTCAGTGAAGCTACAGTATGTGTAGTTGTTGCTTAAGATCTAGGCTTCAGAAAAAGATGGCATGGGTTGAAATCCTGGTTCAATTGCTTACTGTCTAAGATCAGCCTTGGCAGTTACCAATACCTTGGTCTCAGTTCTATTATCCACAAAACTGGGTAAATAATAACAATCAATTCATATGGCTTTTGTGAAAACTGAATGAGTTTGTAAAGGTAAGGTAAATAGGATAACTATTCATGGTTCATGGTCATTGTTTAATAAATACCAGAGGTTTAGTTTATTTTAGGAAACAAAGTCCTATGGGTAGATACATTCTGCTATATATTTGTTTTTCATCTGACTGTCTCAAAAATATCAGTTGTATTCAAAAGATTAAAAATTTATTTCAGATATTCCTGTTTTAATAATAGATTCAGTATTCACATTGAATTCCCAGGATCAATAGGATTATTCAAATATGTTTAAGAAATACAGGTGATATCAGCAGAAATGGTGGAGGAAGGATCTCTGACAATTCTCTCTTCCATTAAAGCAATAAAAAAACAAAAAGCAGGGAAAAATTATAAAAAACAACTTTTTCAGGACTCTTGAAATTAACCAAAAGCTTGCAACAATCTGGGGAGTATTTATTTAGAAAAACTTTTGAATATTTGTAAGAACAACAAACATTGTTGCATTTTAACTTGTGTTATTATCATCCCCCTCTCACCAGCTTTCTGGTAGCATTAAAACCAATGGCCTCACAATCATGGTGCCTATTGGCAGCCTAGCAGCCAGTGAAGGGGGCAGAACAGGGTTGGAGCTTCTTCAAATTCTCATTCCCAGAAAGCTGTCATTATTTGACATGTCTGGCAGGCCTGAGGAAAATGTCACTTGTAAGACTTCTCTTTATTTGACTTTACTCACAGACCACCCATTGTGTATAGACTTTCTCAGTGGCATTTGTTAAAAACAATCAGTGTGGTTGTTCAACATGGCAGATGGCTGAGGCAGCAATGACAGGTGGGGCAAACAACAAGATGAACAAAATACTTAAATGGAAAAGCTGGGAAATAGATCTCCATAGAAGACAGTGAAACATTGATATATTACTGAGAATCTGGAAGACTCTCCTAATGCATAGGGCTTTGCACACATCCAGGAAACTTGAGCACACCTTATTTTATTGTACTCTACTTTATTGTGCTTCATGGATGTTGTAGTTTTTACAAATGGAAGGTTTGTGGCAACCTTGCATTGAGCAAGTCTGTTGGCACCATCATTCCAGCAGCACACACTCACTTCATGTCTCTGTGTCACATTTTGGTAATTCTCACAACATTTTAAATATTTTCCTTATCATTATTGTATCTGTTATGGTGATTTGAGATCAATGATCTTTGATGCCACTATTCTAGTTGTTTCGGAGTGCCACAAACCATGCCCAAATAAGATTGCATATTTAATTGATAAATTGTGTGTTTATACTGACTGTTTTACCAACAAGCTGTTCCCCCATCTCTCTGACTCTCCTTGGGTCTTTCTATTTCCTGAGACACAACAATATTTAAATTATCCCAATTAATAATGTTACAATTGCCTCTAACTGTTCAAGTGAAAGGGAGAGTCACACATCTCTAACTTTTAAATCAAAAGCTAGAAATATTTTTAATAATTAAGCTTAGTGACGAAGGCATATCAAAAGCCAAGAAAGGCAAAAAGCTAGTCCTCTTGCACCAAACAGTTAGCAAAGTTGTAAATGCAAAAGAGAAGTTCTTGAAGGAAATCAAAAGTCTGACGCATGGCGTGGTGGCTCAAGCCTGTAATCCTAGCACTCTGGGAGGATGAGGTGGGAGGATCTCTTGAACTCAGGAGTTGGAGACCAGCCTGATCCCTGAACAAGAGTGAGATCCTGTCTCTACTAAAAAAAAAAAAAAAAAAATAGAAAAAATTAGCTGGGCATGGTGCATGCCCCTGTAATCCCAGATGTTCTGGCGGCTGAGGCAGGAGGATCACTTGAGCTCAGGAGTTTGAGGTTGTGAGTTAGACTAATGCCATGGCACTCTAGCCTGGGCAACAGTGTGAGGCTCTGTCAAAAAAAAAATCCTACCCCGTGAAAGCATAAATAATACGAAAACTAAATAGCTGTATTACTGACATGTAGAGCATTTTAGTGGTCTAGATAGAAGATAAAAGCAGCCACGACATTCCCTTAAGCAAAAGCCTAATCCAGTGCAAGATTCTAACTCTCTTTAATTCTGTGAATGCTGAGAGAGGTGAGGAAGCTACAGAAAAAAAGTCTGTAGCTAACATAGTTTGGTTAAATGAGGTTTAAGGAATGAAGCCATCTGCAGACCATAAAAGTGCAAAGTAAAGGGACAAGTGCTCATGTATAAGTTGCAGCAAGTTATCAAGAAGATCTCGCTAAGATAATTGGTGAAGGTGGCTGCACTGAACAACAAATTCTCAATGTAGATGAAATATCCTTTTCTTGGAAGAAGATGCCATCGAAGACTTTCATATCTAGATAAGAGATGTCAATGTCTGGCTTTAAAACTTCAAAGAGCAGGCTGACTGTCCTGTTAGGAGCTAATGAACGTGGTGACTTTAAGTTGAAGCCACTATGTGTTTCCATTCTGAAAATCCTAGGGTCTTGAAGAATTATACTAAACCTGCTCTGACTGTGCTTTATGAATGGAACAACAAAGTCAGGATGACAGCACATCTATTTGTGGCATGGTTTACTGAGTATTTTAATCCTATTATTGAGACCTAATGCTCACAAAAAAGATTCCTTTCAAAATATTACTGCTCATTGACAATGCACCTGATCACCCAAGAGCTCGGATGGAGATGTACATGGAGGTTAATATTGCTTCCACACCTGTTAACATGACCTCCATTCTACAGCCCACAGAGCATGAAGTGATTTTAACTTTCAAGTCTTATTATTTGAGAAATATATTTCTTAAGGCCATAGCTGCCATAGATAGTGATTCCTCTGGTGAATCTGGGCAAAGTAAATTGGAAATCTTCTGGAAAGCATTCACCATTGTAGATGCCATTACAAACATTTGTGACTCATGGGAGGAGGTCAAAATATCAACATTAACAGGAGATTGGAAGAACTTGATTCCAACCCTCATGAATAACTTTAAAGGGTTCAAGAATTCTTTCAGTGGAGGAAGAAACTGCAGATGAGTACAAATAGCAAGAAAACTAGAATTAGAAACGGAGACTAAAAATGTGACTGGATTGCTGCAATCTCGTGATAAAACTTAAATCAATGAAGTTTTAAATAAATGAAAAGATACCACATTTACATGGATTGGGAGATACTGGTTTACAGATTAAATACTATCCCTATCAAAAACCCAAGTTTCATATTTGCAATAATAGACAAGATAATCCTAAAATTCATATGGACATGGAAAGAATGTAGAATGCCCAAAACAGTATTGCAAAAGAAGGAACATTTGAAGGACTCACACTTACAGATTTTAAAATTTACTAAAAAGTTGTGGTAAGCAGGACTGTAGTACTCACATAAGGATAGAGATGTAGATAAATAGGATAAAATTGAGTCTAATAACTAACCCATGCATCTGTAATAAATTGCTTTTTGACAAGCGTGCCAAAACTGTTCAGTGGCAGAAAGAATCTTTTTGACAGATAGCACTGGGAAAACTGGATATCCGTATGCAAAACAAAAAATTTGAATCTCTATTTCACACCATATACAAAAATTAACTCAAAGTAGATCAAAGAACTAGTGAATGAGTTAATACTATAAAACTTTTTAAGGAAAACACAAGATTCCATATTTGTGACCTTAGACATAATGCCAAAAGCACAAGCAAAAAGGAAAAAATATGTAAATTCAAATTCATCAAAATTAAAAGCTTTAACTGCAAATGATACCACCTAGAAGGTGCAAATACAGTGCACAGAATGGGAGAAAATATTTTTAAATTATATACCAGGTAAGGTACTTGTATTTACTATATATAACAAATTTACAACTCAGTAATTTAAGAAAACTACAATTTTAAAACAGGCAGATAATCTGTACAAATATTTCTCCAAAGAAGATGTACAAATAGCCAAGAAGCCCATGAAAAAGATATTCAACATCATTAGCCTTTAGAAAAATCCAAAGCATAATGAGATATCACTTAACACCTACTAAATGAAAATAAATTTTATTTTTCGCTAAAATAAAAAAGATACTGGTAATGATGTGGAGAATTTAGAATTCTCCTCATTGCTGGTTGGAATAAAAAATGGTTTAGCCACTTTGGAAAACAGTTCAGATGTTCCTCAACATATTAAACATAAAGTTATTGATCAGCAATTCTACTCCCAGATATACAATCAAGTAAAATAAAATATATAAATAATAAAATATATACTAAATATAATATTTGCATATATATTGAGTATATATATTCATATATATTCAAAAACTTGTACACAAATGTTTATAGAAGCAATATTCATAATATTCATAATTGCCTATAGTTGGAAACTACCCAAATGTCCACCGACTAATGAATCGACAATCATTCATACAATGATATATTACTTGCAATTTAAAGGAATGAAGTACTGATACATGCTATAATGAATGATTCTTGAAAACATTATGTTAAATGAAAGACTACAAAGGAAAAGACCACATATTTTATGATTCTATTTATATGAAATGCCCAGAATAGGCAAACTCATGGAGGCAAAAAATAGATTAGGTTTTGCCAGTGGCTCAAGTCTGGGTGAGGGAGAAGGAGGAATGACTGCTAATGTATACAGGGATTATTTTTAGGGTGATAGAAATGTTCTGGAATTAGCCAGTTGTAATGGTTGCACAACTCTATGAATATACTAAATACCACTGAGTTGCACACTTTAACACATTGACTGCCTTATGAATTGTATCAGGCTAGTTTTGAGCCCAGGGCCTCATGAAGCAAAACCCTGCAGGTGGTTCATGAAAACTTTACTTGTTGATGTTCTTATTGTTATAATTAATATTGACAATTTTAATTCTAAAAACCTGGATTGTGTTGCATATAACTCACGCACCGAAAACAATAAAAAAATAACAAATTAGAAAGGATTGTTTTGTTTTAATAAAACACTGTGGCCCTAGGGAAAAAAAATTTTTCCCTAGTATGGCAGTCAATGTGTTAAAAAGAGTGAATTTTATAAGATGTGAATTATAACTCAATATGAAAAGAAATACATGGGAAATATAGACTATATCAAATAACATTTTAATGTTTTCCACTTTTCTGTCTTAATTACTTTAATTATTAATAAATACAGAGGTGGAACGGTTGTTATAAAAGAAATGGTCATCTGGGGATTGTCACAGAAATGAAGAAACATTATACCTATGAGTTGAAGAAGACTGGCTACTAAAACAGACATTACAAAGAGAACCCAGCATGGCATTGGACAGGTTACTTAATGTTTCTGGAGACAATTTACTAATCTGTAAAATGAAGGTGGCCACCCAGTCAATGTCAACGGTGATAAAAAGAGTTAATGTAAAATGCGAAAGATAAAATGAAAATTCTAAAACCAAAATATTCATATATTTCTTAGTCTGTCAAATATCTAGTTTGTTCCCTATATTTTTGCAATAAAAATCATGAAGATATGCATAAATACATGCACCATAGAAAGTATGCTTATTAAAATATTTCGTATTCTGAACAATTTTCTTTTCATAGTAAATGCATTATTCATGACTGTGAAAGATTAAATATATTTCCATTTGATATGAGTAACATTAAAGAAGAAAAGAGATGTTAATAAATTAATATTTATAGTTTTTTATTCCCACAACAAACACAAACAAAACCCAATATATGTCATCTATTCTCACAGACTATTTTTATTTCTTTCAATAATGTGCGGTGCTTTTGGTCAGGAGATAGTAAAAAAGAAGTTTTGTATCATTATTTTTTTCAAAAAGAAAGGCATAGTATTTTAAAATTTAATTTTCAGACATAAAATTGTTAGGGAATTTCACAGTATCTTAATATATTGTTCTTGTGAACTCAATGATATAAAATGTAACTCAATGTCATTATGACAAGGCACTATTAAAGGCATTTTATGCCTTTTGATCATTTTAGTCTGTCTCATGTGACTTTTAATAATATAATCATTTTAGCCTGTTCCTACATGACTCTTCATTAATAATATTATGATTTTGACAACATGTTTTTTAAATATTTTTTATTTCAGAAATCAGTGCATGTATCACAAGTTCCAAATTTCTTTAAATCCTTCATCAACAGGAAGAATTCAATTCCTGATCGAAGGGAATGAGAGTTTTCATATATTTGGATGGGGAGTGGTAGGAAAGTGAGTTTCTTTTTTGTTTTGTTGTTCTATTTCTATTTTTAAAAGTCCATAATATAACTATTCAAGAATGGTACCTATTAATTTAATCTGGTGTTCTCTACCTTTATTTTCACTCATTCCTTCTGCGGTTTTATCTTTTAACTATATCACCTGCACTCTTCTGAGATCTAGATAATGAAATTTTCATATAAAAAAACACAATTATTTTTACTTTCTTTTTTTCTATAAATAAAAGGATAACTTGTCTTACATTGGGACATTAAGTTGTTGTAAGTAATCTCAAAATACCCTTCAGCCTGAGCTACAAAAGAATCAATGCAATCTGAGGAGATTAATGGACTTATTTCAAATACTATGTTGATCTATACACTCAATAAAAAGTAATATGTGGTATATAATTTCAAAAATATTATGAAAAAGTTAGCAGTTATTCTTTGAACCTTAATGATGATTAAGCTAGAATGTTTCTGACATTTGAGTGGATCCCTTTGATTATTTTGATTAATTATTATATACTGTAATAATATCATGATAAATATGACAATAATTTCAAACATTTATGTTTTATGTACCAGGTATTTACATATTTTGATTTATTTAATATTTATAACATATCACAACCTCCATAGAAAGTGGGATTGTTGTACTTACTTTGCAAAACAAAAATGAGCTACAAATTGGTTAAGTAGTTTGCCTAACTTTTCACACACAGTAAGTATTATAGCTGAAATTAAATCACAATGTTTCCAGTTCCTATCCCTTATAATATATGAGTAAGATCAGAGAGATATTTTTTAAACATATTCTTAATTTTCCCATTGGCCTTTCTCCATTTTAATAAATTCTATGTAAAACACCTTGCTTTATTATGAGAAAGTACTATCACAAACCAACATAGGTTAAGATTTCAACAGAGGATTAATTTAATACCAGACCTTTACTTCAGGATCCATTATTTTACTAAAAACTACTTTATATCTCTGATAAACCCTATCGGGGGTCCGTGACATCCCCAATAAAGATAGGTCCCTGGGCAGAATATGTTGCAAGAGATGAAAGAAACAGACAGATACAGACACAGGAATAATATTTAGGAGAGCAGGGAAATCAGGGGACCACCAGCACTCTGGTGCCAAGGTGGCGGTGACTGCAACCCAGCACTTGCTTTTTATTCTCTTTGCCATGCTGCCAAATACAATGATCTCATGTGAAAAAATCATGGGATACAATGATCAAAGGTCTCGGGGCTCCCCTAAAAATCACAAGGTGTCCTAGCTAATTTCCTTCTCTTTTCTAGAAGTGAAAAACACATAATTCTTCAGTAGGTACAACCCTTTTGATTAAGGTAAACTAATTTTATCCCACGCTCAAGCTATGTGCATGGATATCAATCTCTAACTTCAGTAGCTGTGACCCATTTGATCAAGGAACAAAGTAACTACATGCTTTCCACTGGGAGACTGGTTTTATATTAAGTGAGGCATTGCTGAGAGAAAGGGAGAGAAGGAGGTTGGCCCACTGTTCTAACAATGAAAGCCTTAAGACCCTTCTCCCGGAGTGACATATTGCAATCTACCTCTACAGCCATGAGAAGTTTTCATGTCAGGCTGCCCACGGCTTTTCAGGCATGAGACCCCTTGGCTTTGAGGTTGGAGCATGCTTTGCTGTACTCCCAGATCACTGATATATGTCCCCCAACTAGGCAATTAACATCTGCCCTTATTTCAGGCTTCTGCTCAGGCAATTCCTTCACCTCCTCTCCTCTCACAGCCTCAGACATAGCATCCCTAAGTCCCAGTGGTCTTAATCCCATCAAAACCCTAAATGTTTTATAATCCTTTTACCTACTTATTAAAAAAGAGGATATATGTGTGTACAAGCACGTACAAGTGTGTGACCAGATTTTGAAGAAGAATGAAATGCTTAAGGATAATATCGGCATTTACTGCAGCTTTATATAGGGATATCAGCTGATTCTCAAAAAGGAGCCTGAGATGCTCAGAAGATGTGCAGATTTTCACAGTCTCTTGGTGCTAGAATCATGAAAAGAAATGTAAGAATGTAAAGGGATTGCAAACCTGATGGTTATGGACCGAATGTGTTCCCTCAAAATTCATATGTTGAAGCCCTAGCCCCTGACATGATTGTGTTCCTTATAGGGCCTACAAGGAGGTAATTAAGGTTAAATGAGATCGTAAGAGTGAGGCCATAATCCAATAATAGGATTGGTGTCCTTCTAAGGGGAGAAGAGAGTGGAGCTGTAGAAATGTGAAAGTAGCTTCAGAATTGGGTGATGGATTGAAGCTGAAAGAGTATTGAGGTGCATATCAGAAAAAGCCTAGATATCTTGAAGGGCCTATTGGTAGAAATATAGACCTTAAAGGTGATTCTAGTAAGGGTTCAGAACTTAAAAAGCAGAGCGATAATCTCTATCATTTTAGAGAACACATGTATCATTATGAATAGAATGTTGGTAGAAATATGAACATAAAAGGTGATTCTTGTGAGGTCTCAGACCGAAATGAGGAACAGATTACTGGAGATTGAAAAAAGGTGATCCTTGTTATAAAGTGGCAAAAAATTTGGCTGAATTGTGTTCTAGTGTTTTGTGGAAGGTGTAACTTACGAGTGATGAAACCGGATGTTTAGGAGAGGAGATTTCTAAGCAAAGTATTGAAGGTGTGGCTTTATGCCCTCCTTACTGCTCTCAGTAAAACATGAGAGGAGAAAGATGAATTGAAGAAGAAATTGTCAAGCAGAAGTCAACCAGAATTTGAAGATTTGGAAAATTCTCAGCCTACCCATATTGGAAAACAAAGAGAAAGCATGTTCTGAAGAGCACACTAAGAGTGTAGCTAACCACTGTTTGATAAGGAGATTAGTTATGGATGTGAACCATGAATTTAATCAGCCATTTTGGGAGTAGTCAGAAATAGAGATGGGATTGCACCAGCCGAAATACTTCCAGTTTAAGATAAAAGGAAAAAGAGAAAATAGTGTGGAATGAAGGAAGACTGCAAACATGTGTTATCTTTCAAGAAAAGGGAAGAATGGAACTAAAGACAATTCAGAAATCTTTAGAGCTGCCACTCCTATCACAGAAAAGGGGGATGAGGTGGAGGGGAGCCGAGGTGGTAGGGTAGGATTAGGGCACAAAACTGCATTTTTCTAGGTTTTAGCATGCCAGTCAGTCCTTGTAGAGAGCTGTGGGTACAAGGAGGCTGGGGTGACCCTCCAAGCTGAAAAAGTGGAACCACCCCACAAAACCATAAGGATAATACTGCCACCTTAGTGGGCCTGGAAAATAGATTATTGAACCAACAAAGAATATTCTTGAGCTTTAATATGTAATGGAGTTTGTCTTTCTAGGTTTGGGGCTTGCTTACAATCTCTTACCTCTTTCTTTCTTCCAATTTCTCCCTTTTGGAATAGAAATATCTATTCTATACCTGTGCAACCATTGTAATTTGAAAGCATGTAACTTTTGTGGTTTCACAGCTGAGAGGAATTTTACCTCAGGATGAATTATACCTTAAGTGTTGTCCATATCCAGTTTAGATAATATTTAGATGAGACTTTGGGCTTTAAAATTTAGAGTCGATGCTAGAATAATTTAAGATTTTTGTGAATGTTCTGATGGAATGAGTGTATTTTGCATGAGAGAAGGACACACACTTTTGGAGGGGCAAGAACAGACTGTGTGGATTGAATGTTTGAGTCTCAATCAAGATTCATATGTTGAGGCCCTAACTCCTAATGGAACTGTAAGAAGGGCCTATAAGGAGGTAATGAAGATTAAATGAGATCATGAGGGTGGAGCCCTAATTTAATAGAATTGGTGTCCTTATAGGAGGAAGAGAGACCAGATCTCTGGGTCTCTCAAAAGACAACCATGGAGGAAAAGCCATGTGAGGATGTAAAGAGAAGGTGGCCCTCTACAAGCCAAGATGGAAGTCCTCACCAGTAATGATATTGGCCAAAACTTTGATCTTGGGCTTCCAGCCTACAGACTGTGAGAATATATGTTTGTTGTTTAAGCCACCACCATAAATTTCAGTCTATTGTATTTTGATATGTCCACCCTAGCTGACTAATACACTGGTTGGTATACTATCCACACTTTGAATTTAGACACTGAAAGTATAAAATATATGTGTGAAATGAACTGGAAATTGGTCCTTTTTTTTTTTTTTTGAGATAATATTTCTTCTGTCACCTAGGGTGGAGTTCAGTGGTGTCATCATAGCTCACTTCAACCTAAACTTCTGGGCTCAAAAGATCCTCCTGCCTCAGCCTCCTGAGTAGCTGGGACTACAGGTGTGTGCCACCACACCCAGCTAATTTTTCTATTTTTTTTTTTTTGTAGAGACGAGGTCTTGTTCTTGCTCAGAATGGTCTCAAACTTCTGGCCTCAAGTGATCCTCCCACCTCATTTCCTTTTAGAAAAAATGGCACACTGAAGTAGTATAGTACAGAGTTTCAAGCTAGGTCTGTGGTTTCTAACCTCACCAAAAGTTTGCTGTTCAAACTTGGCACAGAGTCAGACTATAAATGGTGGTGCTTCAGCTATAAGAAGCATGGAAAAGTGATGGCCAGAGAGCCTTGCTCTTGTCCAAGGATTCTAGAACCCTGATCCAACCTTGGTGGCTGTGATAGGGAGCTTGTAGTGGTAGGTTCTCAAAGTCGAAAGTTAATTTTAATTTTGATAACATAAAAGTATTAGATTGCTTGCCCACATGTTTATAGACTTATAAGTATCACCTCCATTTTTACTGAAAAAGGTTTTCATTTTGGAACGAGTCTAGTCCAATAATTCTTACATAATGGTCCATGAGTAAAGATTTAAATGTAAGACCTGAAATCATAACAATTCTAGAGGAAAATATAGGAAAAACTCCTCTGAACATTGGCCTAGGCTAATAATTTATAACTAAGACCTCAAAAGTAAATAAAACAAAAACAATAATGAATAAATAGGAATTAAACTAAAAAGCTACTGCACAGCAAAATAAATAATTGATAGAGTAAATAGATAACCTACAGAATAGGAGAAAATATTCCCAAACTATGCATCTGACAAAAAATTAATGTCCAGAGTCTAAAAGGAATTCAAACAAATCAGCAAGAAGAAAATAAATAACCCTATTAAAAGGGGGACAAACAACATGAGTGAGCATTTTTCAAAAGAAGATATATAAATGACCAACAAACATATTAAAAAAATGCTCAACATCACTAATCATCAGGGAAATGTAAATTAAAACCACAATAAAGATAAACTAGACACCCTTCAGAATAGCCATTATTAAAAGTCAAAAAGCAATAAATGTTGGCATGGATGCAGTGAAAAGGGAATACTTATACACTGTTGGTGGGAATATAAATTCTTACAATCTTTATGGAAAACAGTATGAATATTCATCAAAATACTATAAGTAGACCTACTCTTCGATCCAGCAATACCACTGCTAGATATCTACTCACCAGAAAATTAATCATTATAGAAAAAAGACACATACACTTGTATGTTTACTGCAGCACAATTCACAATTGCAAAGATATGAAATCAACCTAAGTGCCCATCAACTGATGAGTGGATAAAAAACACACACATATACACATGCATACATACACACAGACAGAATACTACTCAGCCATAAAAAATGAAGTAATGTCTTTTGCATCAGCTTGGATGAAACTGGAGGCCATTGTCATAAGCGAAGTAGTTTAGGAACTGAAAACCAAATATTGTATATTCTCACTTATAAGTGGAAGCCAAGCTGTGGGTAAGCGTGGTCATACAGATTGGCAAATAGACAGTGGAGACTCAGAAGGGGTTGGGAGGAGAGTGAGGGATAAAAAAATCATCTAGTGGGTACCATTTGGGTGATGGGTACACTAAAATCCCAGACTTCACCAGTATACATCCCATCCACGTAACAAAAAAACACTGTATCCCCTAAATATACTGAAATAAAAAATAAATAAATAATACAAAAAATAGTGTTCCATGGGAAGGACTTAGAAGTGAATCAGTATCATTTAGGGACTTGATAGAAATTTAGCGACACTCACTTTGGACTTACTCAAACAGAAACCCTAGAGTTTGGGCTCAGAAATATGTGTTTTAGCAATCTCTCCAAGTGATTGTGATGCTTGTTAATGTTTGAGAATCAGTGATATAGCCCAACCTTTAAACTTATAGATCAGGAAATTGAAGTTAAAAAGCTACCATGTACAATACAATCTTATTAACTATAGTTTTCATGTTGTATATTAGAGCTCTAGATTTATTCGTTCTATGTAATTCCAACTCTGTACCCTTTGACTGCCACCCTTCTATTTCCCCTTCCAACTCTTCACCCTACCTCCGGTAACCTCTGGTCTATTCTGTTTCTATGTATTTGATGCAGGTAATTTGCCAAGAGAGTAGATTATAGGTATTCTTACAAAAAAAAAAAAAAGAAAGAAAGAAAGAAGGGAAAAAAAGGTAACTATATGAGATGATGCGTATGTTAATTTGCTTGACTGTAGTAATCACTTCACTATATATATGTATATCTAGATAAATTTATCAAAGCATAATATTGTATACATTTAATATGTACAATGACAATCAATGGGGAAAAATTAACATGACTTATTTTGGGGGGCACAAAGGGGGCCAAGATAGAAGAATAACTTAGTATTAACTAATGATAACTGGAATTAACTATACATAGCAAAATAGATGATAGATGACAGGTTTTTATTCTGTTCTCCAAATAAAATGAGTTATAGATCTCCACAGGCATTTGTGCAAGCTTCGAAAAGAACTATTGACCTCTAAGTAAAAGTCTAATGCCAAAATTTAAACTTGCTTCACTGCCATGGTGATTCATTGGACTTCTTATTGAAAATTTCTAAGGAGTTAGGGCAAGAATAAATGGATACAATGATATTATAAATTACTTAAAGGCACAGCAAGGCATAACAAAGAATACAAAATGGATCTATTTATATTCAATTTTAATTTTGTAGAATAAAATTCTATTTGGATGTGTTGGGTCTGGGTCCACTTCTGATGGTCTCAAATAATTCACCAATGAGCAGCAGAGGGTATAATCACATAGTGAAAACTCATTTTTTGGAGACTCATTACTATGTATGCTGACAGGCATATTCTCAAGTGAATGGATGTATTTTGAGTTCGGAAGATATCCTAAAAGACACAAGCGTTTCTAGTTTACTCAGTGATCCAAAGGAATACTTGTTCAAGGAACACCCACCTCATATGGAGTCTTAGATTGTCTGGAGGTGGGCAGACATGGGCTAAAATCCCAACACAATCACTTATTATTTGCATAATTATGGAGAGATCCTTTATCTGTCTGCTGTTCCATCTTATTACAAACCGAGTATAATAATAACTCATTTTTAGGTTCATTTAAGAAATAGGCTAATTTAGAAAGAATATATTATGGATTCTCTGAATCATGTTGTGTTCAACAATTGTTATTTCTCTTCTCTTTTTTTAACCTTCTTTTTCTGAAAGTTCTAATCATCAGAATATAGTTAACCATACACTGTAATTAATTCATTAATTCATTCTTTCAGCATTTTTTTTTATCTTCTGTACAATACAAGTTTTGTGTCAAATGCTAAGGGCATAAATGTGGTAATTACATTTGTTCATGTCTGTGTGAAGCTCCCAGTCAAATAAATAGCTATGAAAAAATAATTAGAATATAGAAAGGTTTAAAATATATCAAAAGTATAAAATGACTAAAGTGACTAACTTTGTATGAATTCATATCCACAGTAATCAGAAAGATTATAAAATAAAATGGCGTATTGAAAATTTATGCAATTTTTTCATTATTCGTAAATGGATCAATCGTCTTTCTCAGTAAAAGGCAAGAGAATTATCTGAAAGTTCACATGTTTGGAAAAGATTATGTATGTATGTATTTAAAAATAGATACAAATAAATAACTTTTCTCTATACTTGCAATTGATAAATATGTTAAGAAAATGTCCTAGTCACAAAAATAATAAGTGAACAAGTTTTCTAAGAATAATCTCAATGAATGTTATTTAAAACACATATGCATTTAAAAAACGTTATTCATAATATTTGAAATGAATATGTGGCACAGACTAAATGAGACTTTTTTGGTTCTCAAATTTATCCAATCCTATAACATAATTTTTAGAATGCAGACACTTTATTTGCCAGAAACTTGTCTGTTTTTTCAGTATTAAATGAATAGTAATCCAATTTTAAAAAATAAATAGAAATATGGGGCAGGTCTTTCTGAATACTTAATGGTTACAAAAATGTTATATAGTCAATTACCTCTAAATTGAAATGCTTAGAAATCATAAAAAATCATATAATTAAAATTAAATTAAAGACAAAATTTAGGATATAATACTTAAAACACATATGATATAATCTTATAAATTCTTGATTTCCTTTTGTATGTTATATCTTGTATCCTTCCTTTGAAAACAACTGGACCTCCTGTTGCCAAAAATAAGGTCTAACTAAAAAAGGAAGTGTCTATTCATATAAAGGCTTGAATATGTATAGGTATGAATAAATTCCACATTTGTTCTCATCCTTATGTGTGATTTTGATGACATAAGAAGTAAAATGTTAAATCGTAAAAAAAAAAATAAACAAAAATGCTAAACAACTTTAATAATTTGTTTTAGTAAATTTTAATCATTTTATTTGAAAGTATGAAATCAAAATAAAAATGAAATATCTCACTAGAAAACAACTGGTTAAGGATACATGTGGTTCTAAAACTATGAAATAAATTGTTATTATGTATGTGAGAAATTTTCTAGGTCATTAAATAATTACAGAAATGCAAACAAAAATAAGCAAAACATAATATCTTTCTTTTCAAGTTGTCAAAAGTTAAGAAATATAATGAATTTAATTGTCATGAGGTCACTATAAAAATATTTCTTAGCAATTCCAGTAAAGTTTAAATGATAGTAGTTACTATAAAACAAATTCGTGATAATTGCCAAAACGTTCAAATTATTCAAGGTTGAATTATATAGGGGAAAAAAAGGAAGCAACATAAATAATCATTTGAAGGAGAGTATTTAATTAGTGGTATAATAAAATTAAAATATTATACAGCCTTTAAAATCATAATATGTTGATGATTTCTGATGTTTTTAAAAATGAAATTATACATATGAAAACATTTTTGAATATGGCATTTGTGTTAAAGTCTTAATATAATTTTTTTGGATATTGCTGGTGAGGATATTATTTTCTTTATGTATCATGCAAAGTCCAAATTCCCTATGATTCATACACACACATACACAAACACTTACATACATATATAAATTCTAGAAAATATATCTCTCCTGCCTACCAGTGTCTAATGGAAATAAAATAATAGACCCAGGTTTGAAACTTTGCTTAAAAAGATACTTTTGGAGCAGTTAGCATTTTGTGTACAATATCTTTAAAAATCGTGATATGTTAATTTATCGGACAACTACATATTTATATACAACGAAAGTCTTAAAGTCACCAAAGTTTTGTGGAGTAATTAAGTTGAGAACAAGTCAGAGTTATAAATGCACAGCTAGTTTATTATATATATTCTGTCCTCACATTTTTGTTCATCAACATACTAGAACTCAGAGGGAAATTTTAATCTTGTTCCTATACTAAATGCCTGTGATATATTTGCATTATATGTTTCAGATAGACTCAAATCCTTATGATTAATCATTAATGCACAGCCACAGAAACAAATTTGACTTGTCTTTTTGAATTAACATGTTGCTTCAATGAGCAGGATTATTAGTAAAATATTATAGACAACCAATATCTGTAAAGGTGGTCTCCTAGACAACAGACCAATTTTTTAAATGAGGGATTCACTCAAATGCAAAGTTATCTATCTTAAAAGCAAATCTACTTACATTATACGGTTCACTTTTCTCAGCAACTTTCTGAGCATACAGGAAGTAGAGATTTTTTAAAGAGAATGATTATCCTGCAATTATTGTCATTGTGGTGGCCCACTATTTCTGTCACTGTAGTTAATAAAAGTGATTATATAATTTTACCCTAAAAAAGGCATGACTTTGTCCAAATTTGAAACAAAAAATTATGCACTGGGAAAGAAATTGGAGTGAAATAAAAAAAATCAAATCTTGGAAGAGGCATACCTTTTCTTGAGACTCACAAATAGTCTTTATGCCATTATCCATTTATTAAATTGGCCTATAAGTACATTCTCAAAGTTCAGATGAATGATCTGCTCACAGTATTAATCCCCGCTGAATATGTTTAGATCAAAGCTTTATGACCTCTATTTATTATGGCAGACAATGCTACCAGAAAATATCCGCTTTTAAAATCTTATTATTGTCAAATTCTTTATCTAGACCAGTGACTTGACATTCTCACATGAGTGAGCATTAAAGCTTTTGCCTTTTTAACCTCATGATCCTAGAGCATAAATCATTTATAACAGATTCAATTCTCTATGTCTTTTCAATGTTATTGGAGTCTTATCTTTCATTCTTGTCTATGTTTTTAGTTTAATGTATTCAAAGCCTTCTTTCTTTCCTTTCCTGCTTTTTTTCCTGTCTCCTCTTCCTGCAGTCTTTCTTTTCCTCCCTCCCTCCCTCCCTCCCTTCCTTCCTTCCTTCCTTCCTTCCTTCCTTCCTTCCTTCCTTCCTTCCTTCCTTCTTTCCCTTTTTCTTTTTTTTAGAAACAAATAATTAGGATGTTAATCTTGCTGGTAAAATAAATTATGTACAATATTTTGATTCTCTGTAATGTCTATAATGTCTTTGAATTTAAAAGAATACATTACTGAATTAGTGTTTGTTTGTTTTACAACATAACATTTGGAAAACATGAATGAAAGCCCTTATTTTGTTTTTGGTGCCATAGAAAAATTCCCTGCATTTAAAGAAATAGATATCACTACACTTGAAAAAATAGATATTACTGCATAAAAGAAAATTAAAAATACAAATGAGCCATAGCATTTTTCAAATTGAGTGGCTAATTCTTAAGTAGAACACTTTGATACATGCAATTTGGCCTCCATATAAGAAATAGGTTTTGCCAAAGAAAATGACTACATTTGGATGGCTTAAAGATAATCATTAGAAAGTATATATAAGAGACTACATTTTATGACTTTCTTTAATATGAAAATCTTGTACTATAATATAGATTAAGGAAGGAAATGCAATTGTACTAATTATACCCTATTGTGCATTATTATCATATATTATTATACTTCTATATTATATATTATTAAGCTCCATTCTGCTTTATTATAATGTAGTAAAAATAATTTTATTCTTTATGTCACTAACACATAATTCACATTGTTCAAAATAGTAGCTATCTCAGTTTTACAGATAAGACCACTTTCTTTCCTTATCAGTTTTTTCCATACAATCTATTGGTAGACAAAGATGTGTTTCTTTATCTGACATTTCCATCTTGTCTCTTATTATCATGTTGTTTCTTGTCCAGAGATGCATTTTTACAGTGTTTCTCCTGCTGTCAGGCTCCACGGGTGCACATTCATTTCACAAAGACGAGAGATTTAGATCAGCAGTCCCCAACATTTTTGGCACCAGGGACTGGTTTCATGGAAGATAATTTTTCCATAGATCTGGGGGTGGGGTAATGGCTTCAGGATGATTCAAGCACATTACATTTATTGTGCAGTCAAACCTCTCTGCTAGTGATAATCTGTATTTGCAGCTGCTCCCCAGTGCTAGTGTCATTGCCTTAGCTCCACCTCAGATCATCAGGCAGTACACTGAAAGAACAGGAATTGCAAAGGAAACTTAAGGAAGACTTAGTTAGAAAAATGTAACATGTTCACACATTCAAAGACTCAATTTTGTTAATCTGGCAATTCTCAATAAATTGGTCTTTTAAACCAAATAAATCTAAATCAAAGTTGTAATTGTCTTTTTTTGAAAGAAATTGACAAAATGATTTAAAAAATTATATGGAAAGGCAAAGATAACAATAGCTAAGTATTTTTGAAAAGCTACAAAGTTGGAAGACTTACAATACCTGATTTTAAAATTTACTAAAATTTACTCAAGTTAGTGTGGTTTTGGCATATATATATACATATATGCATGAACAGAATGAAATAGAAATCCAAAAATAAATTCACACTTCTATTGTCAATTGATTTTCTTCAAAGTTGCCAAGTGAATTCAATGACTAAAAAACTCTTTTCAATTGGATGATAGAGAAACTGGATATAGGACAGAAAAAAATAAAACTAGGTCCCTACCAATTATAACCAATATAAAAATTATATATGTTATACATATGATTAAATATAGCTAATTTTATATATAAAATATAACAATTAACTCAAAATAGATCATAGACTCAAGAGATAAAACTACAAAGCCTCTAGAATAAAACATTAGAGAAAATCTTTGTGACATTAGGTTGGGCAAAGGTATTTTAAATCAGACAAAATACAATAATTATGAAAAAAATGATAAAAATGGACTTCCATAAATTAAACCTCTTGCTTTTTGAAAGACAAGCTATGAAACAGAGTAGAGAAATTACCTTATTTTAAAAATCAGGAAAATTCCAAAAGTATTAAAGCATATGAGTTGTAAAGAGTCAACTGGGTGTTCAACACAATGGGCGAAAATAAACCATGTGAAAGCCCATTATAACAGATACTTTCCATGTATTGCTCACATTTCATCAGCATTCATCTTTACACGCCAAGGCAGTTTATCACAAACAGGTGTGACTGTCTTAATGAGGCTTTTATTCCTGGCAATGATAGATGGACATTCGGTCCCAGTGCATGGGACAAGGTGCAAGTGTCAATAACCCTGGAAGCAGCCCTTAGCCATTGACTGATGGGCAGTTAACAGATAAATACACGTACTTTTTATGGTTAGGTAAACTTTATCATATTTTCTACACTTTTATCAAGAATCCCCAGTGTGATTTTGATGCAGTTACCCTCAATGATAATAAAAAAACGTTTTATTGGCTTCTTCCCTTCCCCTGCCTCACTTGTTCATCCCACAATCACCGCTTCCTGAGATAGTCACCCCAACTGCATGTAAATCCTTATTTCAGTGTGTGTTTCTGGGACAAATCAAATTAAAACACACATCACTTTCCAACTTCACAACAATTAGGTCTCAGTCCAAACAAACAATCTAAAAGGCTTCCATGAAAGTTTCCAGATTTGAAACAGCATCAGATATCAGAACTTCCTAAAAGGCCAGAAGACAGTGATGCCATTTCTGCAAAGTTATTGGAGGAACTAATTTCCAACCTGTAATTTAATAGTGAACTAAGATATCAATTAAATTTCAGGACCAAATACAAATATTTTCAGACTTGAAATGTTTAAAAAAATATTATATACAACATATTATTTCTCAGGTAACCACTAGAGTTATAGGAAGTCATAAAATTTAGAAAAGTATTATCTAAAAGATGGAAGTATAGACTGTTCAGTGGATTTGAAAGTGTTGAAAGGACATATGTTCAGCTGGAAAAGTTTAGTATTGAATATTTTTATAGTATATAGAAAATGAAATAAAGAAAAGACAAAACTGGAGAAAATAAAATGTAAAGAAAGGAAAACTGATATGGTATACCTCATGTCTGTCATGAATAGCATTTGTATATTTATATTAATGAAATATAATGAACATTTGATACATGCATATAGGAAGGAAGGAATGAGCATATAGATGAATAATAAAAAAGAATTAAACCCTAATTATTCATGTTATAAATTCAATGGAGTGCACAGAGATTAAAATAATTAGCAAACGAGTACATTATTTAGCAGTAGGGAGATAAACATTAAAATAAGCAATGGGACAGTTGGATGTGGTATATATTTACCAAGGAATACTACTCAGCCATATAAAAAGAATGAAATCGTGTCTTTTGCAATGACATTGATGGATCTGGAGGCCTTATCTTAAGTAGAATAACTCTGGAACAGAAAAGTCAAATACCAGATACTCTCACTGATAAGTAGAAGCTAAATAATGTGTACACATGGTCACAGAGAGTGGAATAATAGACACTGGAGACTGAGATGGATGTGAGGGTGGGAGGGGGTGAAGGATGAGAAAATACTTAATGGGTATAATATGCACTATTCGGGTGATGGCTACACTAAAAGCCCAGACTTCACTACTATAAAATATATCCATGTAATGAAACTGCACTTGTACCCTCAAAGTCTATAAAATTAAAAAAATAAAAATAAATAAATAAATGAATAAAATTGGACTAACAGCAGAGCCACTAAATGTAGTTATAAAAATTGATAAAAATCAAAAAAGATAGAAATATAAAAGAATTGGAAACATTGGAGAACGAAAATGAGAAAAATTATTGCATTTTCCAATAAGCCTTAGATATTGCTTGACTGTTTACATTATGTATATGTTTGAGCAATTTTAAATTATGTTATAATTCTTAAAAATGTGGTATTAATTTTCTATATAATGCTGCTTCTATCTTCTTGCTAGAAAGTTCAGTTTTTCCTGATTATGTAAAAGAAGTATTGCATATTTTCTAACAATAGAAATATGAACAAAATACTTTTGTAACTTAAGTTGGTCTTTTATTTGAGAAAACATATTGATAATACTCTAATTACAATATTTCGATTTTATGTTTTGCTGTTCCCTAGAATCCAGGTAACTTTTGACTGGTTCCATCTATTCTAAATGCAGAGATTTAATCAATATCAATTCCACTATTTTAATGAGGGCAGCTTTTTATATTCAAAATAATTTTGGGTATCATTGTTTCCATTGATATGAAGGCTGATTTTGTGGCTTGGATGGATAAAAATGAGTATATTTTTACTCTTTTGCATTATTTTAAACCATTAATGTGAAGTTTCTGGGTATGTGTGTGTGCGTGTGTGTGTGTGTGTGTGTGTGTGTGTACAAGAGAGTTATTTTTATGTTATATATTTTAATCTGGTTTATATATTTATAAATATACTTTTTATATCACTTTTCCTTTTAGTCATAAAATTGCCTTCCAAACCTGCAAGAAAGTAAGATATGTTTAGTATGGCTCTTAATGTTTAATAATTCTTTTCTGAGTAATATGTGAAGTAGCAGTTCAGATTTCAGAATTCTCTTCAGATTTCCTAAGACTCTTCAGGTCTTGCGTGACATAACAGCTTTCTCAAATTTACTTGAACAGATTCCGTTCAGGCATAATTTTCACCTTTGATTCTGGACATATAGAAAGAAAATAACGAGTACTTCAAAGTAGGGGAAGAAGTAAAATTCATAACAGACATGTACATGTTAAAATTTATGATTATTATCAAGTACAGTTAACTTTTAAGTGGAAACCAAAAATAAAAGGAAAACAGATAAAAACATTCTTTAAGGAATGGTCTGTGATAGAAAATGGGAACATGTTGCTATGGCAATAGCATGATTAACAATTTTTATTATATGTATGTATCTAATATGCTCAGAATGTATACACAAATTACATGTATAATTTGGTAATCAATGTTGAAATTTATAATTATTTATGCATTTCTGAGATTATGTAGTTTTATGAGTTCATATTTATAAAAGAAGACACATAGTGGAATTCTGACTCCCAATTTTTTCAGTTTTGCAATCCCACTAAGCTGTGACTTAAACAGATGTGCCCTCAATATGTAGATCCAGTTTATATCTTAGCTTGGAAGAGGACTGATCCTTTGTTTTTTAACAGATCTTTATAAAATCATGGCTTATGGAAAAAGAATACATATGAGTAAATGATTAAATAACATTATATTATACATAATTAGTAAAATTAAATAAAAATACCTACAGAGTATTAATAAAATACATTTAAAGTAACAGCAAATGCATGGATTTTAGAAAAAATATTTTTCAAGTTAAATTATTAACAAAGGTAGCATCATTAACTGTAAGAATAACTGAACTTTAATTGTAACTTGAAATTAATACTATTCAGCCACAAAAAAGAATGAAATCCTGTCATTTGGGGCAACATGGATGAGCCTGAAAGACATTATGTTAAGTGAAATAAGTCAGGCACTGAAAGATAAATACGTACGATCTCACTTGCACGTGGGAGTGAACAAAAGCTGAGATCACAGAAGTAGGGAATGATTGTGATTATTAGAGCCTTGGAAGAATGGTGAGGGTAGGATAGGGAGAGGTTGATTAATGTATACAAAATTATAGCTTGATGGGGCAAAAATTCTAGTGTTCTGTAGTACCATAGAGTGATTATAGTTAACAACAATTTATTGTACAGTTTCAAACAGCTAGAAGAGAGGATTTTGAATGTTCCCAACATAAAGAAATGATAAATATTTGAGGTGATAAATATGCTAATTACCCTGATTTGATCACTTCACATTGTATACATCTATCAAAATATCACCACTTCCCATAAATATGTACAGTTATTCCAGGTCAACTAAAAATAAGAGGAAAAACGTAACACTTCACTTTAAATCTGTGAACTTAATGAAAAGACAATCTAGGCTCAAAATGAAGGGAAGGGGAGTGATGAAGAGAAGATGCAGTAAACCAGCAAATATATAGCAAGATTTAAAAAAAAAAAAAAAGAAATGAAAAGGAGGAGCAAAAAAAATACAAAAATGTATACCTAATCCTGGAAAATATAGTCAAAGGAAAAGATAAATATGGACAATTATTATTTTGTATCAAAAATAGAATTAACTCAAGGTGAACAAGAATACAATAAAATAATAGCTTTTATATTTAGTAATCCAATTCATTTCTAAATCATTAACCAACTTATGTTATCTGGACTCATCAATATGTGTGAATATATCTTATTAGAGCAATAATCTCAATCCTGAAAAAAATACTTCAAATATTTAATCTGTCCTTTTATCCTCTAAATTTTCAGACAGATAAAGTGAATCTCACAACAAAATGGTGGACTGAGTGCTTCCGGAAACATTTACCTCTCTTCTTTAAATGCATAAAAATTGTAGTCAAACATTTTAATGATATTTTCCTTGGACTAGAAATGAAATGGAACATATAAAGAATAGCAAAAGAGGGCAAAAAGACTAGCAATTTAGTCTAGGATATTAGCATCCTCATGGAAAGGAGTGCTACTACTCCTTCGTGTGTGGTAGAGAACTAGAAAATGTTCCCACGTGAAACCAGAAGCCACAGCCCTGCTGTAAATGGAGGTTGAAATAGTTCTATATGCCCCAAAGTGGCAATGCCACAAACACTGCATATTTCTTAGCCTTGACCTAATCCCAAAGCAGAGGTGCAGGGAGGGAGTGGGAGCTAGTAGATGTATAGGTCACATACATCTCTGTCACAGGACACTATTTGTGTAGGTGTCATACCCAGGCCACTCAAGGTCTATATGGTGAAGAAACTTACATTCAGTAGGACCAGGACTGAAAGAATGAATAATTCACCTAACAGGGAAAGGCACAAGAGAATTGGTGTCCCTTTTTCATCTCCATTAAATGAGGAGTCAAACAAAAATTATAAAAAGGACAGAAGAATCTTTTTGGCCAATTAGGACCTTGAATATTTGGGAAAAAAAAATCAGAAAGACATTCTAAGTCAGGCATATGGTGAGTAGGTAAACATGGGGACTACTTAAAAACTGAGAGGAAAATATTTGGGGAATAGTGGTTATATTATCCAACAGGCACAAGTATAAAATGATTCTTTGGTGGTGGTGGTTGAGGGGAGCCATTTAAAAGTACCAATAAAGAATGCAGGTGATGGGTCATATGTGTATACAAGGTGCCCTGAGCAGTGACATCTAAAGGAATGGCTGCAGAGACTGAGGAGCACCCAGATTCTATTAAAGGCACCAGGGAGTAACCTCAAGAGAGTAAAACACCATTGACATATGCAGGGCTACGGCTTCCTTAATTTGCATTTTACCTTTCTTTAAAAACTCCACTGTTATTGCAGGGGAAAAATGGGGGTTATTCTTCACAGAGGAACACTAAGAGGAAACTTTGAGTGGGTTTTCAAAAAGAAAAAAAAATAATCTGTTAAAGTATTTTCAACTATACTCATGATACTCAAGGGTGTCCTGAATATCACACTGGAGTACTTGGTCCCTTTAGTATTTATATACCTGTTATAGTAATGGATGATTAAGATATGGTTTGATGGGATCATCCATTAAAATTATTTAATTACCTTCCTTAATGAAGAGTTTATCAAATAACCTTTATGTTTCCCAGAGAATGTATTACATTGTTTAGGTGGTTGTTTGTAAATAATTATCAAATATTATAATTGGACCTGGCACAGTGGCTCGCAGCTGTAATCCTAGCACTCTGGGAGGCTGAGGTGGGAGAATTGCTTGAGGTCAGGAGTTTGAGACCAGCCTGAGCAAGAGGGAGACCCCCGTCTCTACTAAAAATAGAAAAAAATTAGCCAGGCGTGGTGGTGCGCGCCTCTAGTGCCAGCTACTCAGGAGGCCGAGGCGGGAGGATTGCTTGAGCCCAGGAGTTTGAGGTTGCTGTGAGCTAGGCTGATGCCATGGCACTCTAGCCCGGGCAACAGAATGAGACTCTATCCCCCCGCCCAAAAAAAAAATTACAATCTGTTTCATAACAATAGCATCCTTCTTGGATCTGATGTAATAGAATGGTCTTCCTTATTCTCGTGTGGTAAAAATTAAGTTCTTTCTTGATTGCTCATTTTAACAGGTGAGCTCATCTTAGCAGGTGTTCTCTGTTCACCTTAAACTGTAATATGTCAACATTATTAGTTTGCATGCTTTAGCCTTCTGATTTTCATCACCTTCTGGAAAACATGTAATTAAAACGTAGAGAAATTATAGGTAGTTTTCTTGGGGATAATTCTACTTTTGGTTCACTATTTTGGACAATATTCCATATATAAAAATCCAAAAGACTTAACTTTCATAGACCACAAAACTAAATTAATTTAATTTAATTGCTTTGATCCAAATTGCTGCTAAAAATATAACATTAGAAAATAAATTGCTACATTACCTATCACCTATAATGTATAATAATGCAAATACAATGCTGTTCTGCATAAAATTACACAAATTAATAATCCTATATATTGTGAAGTTATTAAATTCATAAACATTGGTGTGTAGTATTCATAGAATACAATTTAATATGGCATATTAATATACTAAGCACTTTTGGGTTTTTTATTTTTATATTTTGTTACACCAAGGTTTTTTTTATACATCACTACGATTACAAAGATGGATATGATAAATTCCAGTTATAGATTTTAGATATTTGCTTTATTTTACAGTTTTAATTTTCTTATATTAAATATATTTTAATTCATCTCAAGAAAAAATCACATTAGATAAAATCTATGAATATCAATTAGGAGCATCCATTTAATCATTAGAATTTAGTTAATTACACATGTTGTGACTACCTACAAAGTGTACTAGCGTACTAGTCACTGGAAACACAAGACTGAGAATGCATGGTCCCTGCCCTTAAGGACTTCAGAAGTTGAAGACAGACACATAAACCTTTGACTATAATCCAGTGTGATCAGATTGTAATGTAAAACCAGAGAAGGCTGTGCTTAGCTCTGCTTTAGTGGGGAGTTAATGATTTCAAAGAAGAGATGATGCTCAATTTAGTGTGTGGATAAAGAGCTTGCAGACAAATGGAAAAACGAACAATGGGATGACAAATCCACCAGTTACATAATACGCCTTTCATCTCAGTTTCCCCTCATAGATATTTCCTTACCCATCATATCAGTATAGGACTACAGGAGCAAATTAACAATAGAGAACAGCTTGCACATACACTGAGTTGTTTGTCGTGGACTAAATTATGATACATCAACATGAAAGTCAATATTGGGTTCAGAATTTTTCAATTCAGTCTCCAAGTCTGGAGGGAAGGCATATGTACACAAATCATTATGAAGGAGGCTCCATGTTACTTTGATGTCCAACCGTAAAAATTCTTTATATCCTTTTAAGAAATCATGATTTGAAGATGTAATGTAGAGGACACAGAGGAACAGATTTTCATTTTAGAAACAATTTTGCAAACAAGTAGGATTGGAGTGAGGAGAAATTAGAGATCAGGTAAATTAAAAGTAATCAGAAAATAATCCAGTTGGAATATGATGCAAACTGGACTGTTAGTGGTTCTAGACAGACATTTTATAGATACAGTTTGAAAGACTTCTCATCGATTGGTGTGAAGCATGGTGCAGTAGCAGCCTGAACTCCTGGAACAAAAAGACCAGAGATTGAATCCTGACTTTGATACTTACCAATGCCAGACCTTGTACAATATTCCTAGACTCTTCAAACCTCAGTTTATCCCTCCCTAAAAATGAGGTAATTTTTTTGACTTCATAGATTTACTCTAAAAATGTAATAAAAAACAATAATCATCTGGCATATAGCAGATATTCAATAAAATGTTGCTGGAACTATAATTGAACAATAGGGAGGGAAAGGGACAGCTATCATGTGAGACCAGCAGAGCTTTATTTCTGATTATTTGTTATTTGCTCATTGTTAGTCTTACACTAATGACTTATCTATCGCATATCTCTCCTCATCAACTGAATAAACATGTTAGAACAGCTCAATGGTCATTTCTGAAATACTGCTGGTTTGCACCTCACCTACTTGTGTGGCTGTGCTTCGCATTGCAGATGCCTTTTCTTTGGGACATGGCTTCATTCTTGGTTCACAGTCTTGCCTTCAGTGCTTTCTATTTTAATTTCTCAATTCAGGATATAAGGAAAACATTTAGAAATGGCTATCTTTTACTCATCCAATTTGGTCATGTGTGAAGAAAAGATCATTTTGCCAAATGGTATTTCAAAATGGAGAACCCGCTATTCACATTTCAGAAATCAATTCTGGTCACCGAGTCTGTCAGGAACAGAAACAAAGCCAAATGTCAAGGGGTGAGTAACCTGCGGCCTTCTGATTTCAAGATGGTTCTCTTTTAAGCACCGAAGGACCCAGAAAAGCTTCGTCTTTCTCTGTTACACCACTTTTAATAAAAAGATTTTGTTCTGTACAATTTGGATTCAGTCAAAAGGCTGCACTCAAGGATCCAGAAGCCCACATGTGGCCCGAAGGCCACAGGTTCCCCACCCTTTTACTCTTGTTTTTAAGGTATTATATTATATAGTAATATGCATATTTGACTTCATTTAAATAATGATTCTGTGTTTATTTTAGGTCAGATTTTTTTTTTTTAATTTAGAGGTAAGATCCTCAGCAGTTAGTTATAATTGAAAGTTTCCTCAAATCTACCAATACTTCTCATTTATTCACTATAAAAATTTGGTATAATACTTAAAATACCCAATCATGTAGTTTTGTTTTTTTCATAAATCAAACATGCAAACACAATGAATAAATAAGCAGTCAGTTGGTAGATTCATGGCAATGAATGGAGTGTAGAACATTTGTTCAGTTTGACAAGTACAAACATTTCTCTGCTGATGATTTATATAAATGTTCAAGGTGCATTCATTTTACTGAGAGAAAAAAACTGCAGAAACTATAAAGTGCACTGGAAAGTGTGTGTTATTAGAATGTCTGATATTATATATAAGTTATAACATGAATATATCAGAGTGACTTTGATAGTCCTACAACTGTAGTTTCTCAAAAAAGAGAAGATGGAATAGTCTCTGTGATTATTTAAATGCAAGTCCAACCCAAGATTGCAATACATTATTTTTATAGTTTCCTGGTGCTAGAGAGTTTAAGTAAAAAATATTTCTAAACCTATCAAATTTCTAAAACCATGATATAAAGCTTACAAAGATCTATGATATGAAAGAAAAACATTGGGATAACCAAGTATGCTTGATCAGACCCAGGGAAGAACAAATTATATTTTCAATACAAAGACCCCTGAGAGTAAATATCCTAATTTTGTCAATAAAAGAAAGCACTGAAGAAGGAAAATATCTTCTAACTATCAAATGTGTCACTGTTATAATAGTATCATTGATAGAATGTGTGATTTCTGCAAAATAAAAATTTAAAAGAGTCCTATTAAATATAAAATCAAAGACAATTACACTTTTTGTGTAAATTAGCTTGGATTCCCTGGAAAGCACAGCCTGAGACCCAGGCTTAGAAATATGATAGCAGGACACAGGATTAAGGGAGAAGAAAACAATGAAGGAAAGGACAATACAAAGAAAAGGAGTATTAAATTGGACACACTGAGGACAACTGATACTGATTCCTTTAGGGCATTATGAGGACTGTTATAATACACTTTAGAATTTTCTATCCTGGAGGGCAAAAGGTAGAGGCTTTTATCCGTTGGACTGGCTTCAGTTCTCAAAGATCAAATGTGGTCCCAACATCCTTAAATCCCCAATACGTCTGAGTTGTGCATACCTCCTCCCTTTTAGAGTAATCTAGGTTTGTCAGTGGCTCTAACACTGTGGAGTGGTGGAAATTAAATATGACGTTTTGTTCACATCTCCTTCTCTCATTCTTTCCTAACCTTCTTCTGTGGTCATGGGGCAGGGAGAAAGCATAAAGAAAAGGTCATATCTATACAATTAAGTAAAGTTGTAGTCTTCTCCTTGGTTGACAATGACCCATGCTTATGGGCTAGATGTGGGCATAAAATGTGTCAATCCATTAAAACCCACCTAGCTAATGATTTTCCCTTGTGATATTTGACAGTTCTTTCAGCTGACCCACACCTATCAGCATGCACACAACAGCTTGGTTTAAAACTCCACACACCCATATTGATACCATTTGAACAAGATGGGAGTTCCCAATCTCATCTACCCTCTCCAGTCAACTTTCAAATCCTAGGACCATTATTTGTGTCACTTTTGGACCTTGAGAAGTGCTAGGGCCAATGGTGCCAATTCTGTCCTTTCTTAATTCCTTGCCCTCCCTTCCACAGGTGTTGGTTTCAAGAGTGCTCCCTAAAAAACATCCTTTTTCCTGCAGAAGTTGACTTGAGAAAGATAGCAAGGAACCCTCAGCTCTTAAAGGGAAGGAATACCCTCTTTCCAGAACACTAAACTCCCACAAACAGACAATACTCTCTCTGGGGTGGAGGTGGATTAGAGGCTAGGGAATTTAGTGCCTGTTCTGTATTTCTTAAGAAGCTTTACAGAGTATAGCTTGTTTCCCATCTCTAGTATCACTCTGGACATACAATTGAAGCGTAATTAACTCCTTTTGTCCTCGGCTGGGGTTTAGCCTCCATTACTGGACAATAAGACAGCTCTTGATATCTGGTTACATTTGATTTCTTTTCTCTTTTTCCTTCTGAGGACACTAGCTCTTTGGTACAAGTTTATCTGTTTTTCCTCTTCAAGATAGCAAAAAATATTTAGTTATAGGTTAGAGATTGCAGTAGCTAATTGAGAAGAGCATAACTAATGTATGATTTATACATATGTACATGTTTTACATTTAAGTGTGTTATATACTTAATGATATCTATTAGCAACACAGTTGAATATGTCTTAACTTTCACTAGGCTTAAAAACTAAATCATTTGTTATATTTTTTTCTTCAATGAGCCAGCAAATATACACTATTTCTTTAGTGATATTTCAGATTTTCATTATAATGTATTATTGCTCTTTTGCTTGTATGTTTAATATTACAATGCTTTGTCTTCATTTACCCTTCAGTTACCGAGGTGAAAATTCTGACCTAGAGCATACTAATTACTTGGCTTATTAGCTTCACGTTCTGTCAGTAATGGGGTGATAGCCAGCATAATTACTATGACTTGAAAAATTATGCTTTGTTTTACTATCATGAACTCTGAGACACTCTCAATTTTTTACGACTCTTCTAAGGTTGTTAAACACAGTGTTCATACGTTTAACTTTTAAGAAAAAGAGATTTAAGAACTTTTTTCTTAAAATGCCCTTTCAATACTAGATATCAGTCTATGTAGACCAATAAAAGTAACACAACTAGAATTTTCAAAGCATCTTTCATCTTTTCAACATTCTGTTTTGTGTGGATTAAAATTTTCTCATTTAATAAAATAGTTTTTCTTCTATTAGAGTGTTTTTTGGATTATTATACAGAAAATTTATTTTAGAACGTAATACTCAATTCTCAACTCTTCATGGCATATTCAACACAGTGTTAAAGTGAACAACCTGGACGATGCCACCAATTGCCAAAATTGACTCACCGGGTGGTTATTTTATGTCCATCAACAAACCACATATGCCCCTCCTAAATCTGCATGCTTGTTTACTTGAAGGCAATACAGGGATGAAGTAACTGTCCTTGCCTTGCTAGAAACGTAAATCCATTCTTTCATTATTTGGAGATTATGAAATCATAAGTTATAGGTGGAAATTTATTGAAAACAAATAGTTAATTCCTTGTACTGTATAAGACTCTCATAATATGTATTAGCTTCTTTAAATAAAAAGGGATTTTATTTTTTCTGGTTAAGTTTAATATTTTTTTCCATGCCAAATGTCATGTCTGACTCTCACTAAGTGTAGTTACAATTTTTGTTTATTAGAACAGAGTCTCATACATTTTTACAGTGATTCATGTCAATGATCATATATTCATTTATTATTCTGTTTTAACGTAATTAATATGTTAGGTAACAACAATTCCAATGGCTGCAAAACACAAATCAAATTAGGGGAAAGAGGGTAAGGAATTTTAATTACATGAAAGAAATAAATATTTTATATATAAAATAAATAAAATTGCTAAGATTCATTAATTGATTAAACACTTATTACATGTCCATTCTGTGCCAGATATTTTTTAAGTGTTGAAAATATGGTAGAAAATAAAACAAAATAAAATCCTTCTCTCTACGAAGGTTACATTTTAATTTGGAGGTGGGAGAAAAGTATAAAAAATAAAACATAGATATATAGATATTGTCAAAAAATACATTTAAGTCTGGGAAAATGAAAGTTAGTGCTGTGAAAAATTGGGGGAGAAGAGTTGTTTTTTAAAAATAAGATCATTTGGAAAGGTCTTACTTAGAAGCAATTTCTGTTTAACAAATCACCTCAAATTTTAGTGGCTTATAACAACAAACTTTTTCCAGATCTTTCTTATAATTTTTATTACTCTTTTATTTGTATAAACTTATGAGGTGAAAAGGTATTTTTGTTACATACAAAAATGAGCATTTTGTGACAAAGATTGAGTATGACTGGTGAAGTCAGGGCTTCTAGGGTGTCCATCCCCCAAATAATGTACATGTAGCCATTTAATAATTTCTCATCATCCACCCTTTTTCAGCTCCCTTCTGAGTCTCCATTGTCTATCATTCCCTACACTACCTCCATGTGTACACATTATTTAGCTTCGGTAAGTGAGAACATGTGGTATTTGTCTTTCTGTGTTTGACTTGTTTCACTTAAGATAATGGCCTCCAGTTCTAATCACGTTGCTGCAAAGACATGATTTCATTTTTTTAATGCCTGAGGTACTATTCCATTGTGTATAAACACCATATTTTCCTATCCAGTCATCCATTAATGAACACTTAGGTTAACTGCATATCTTTGCTATTGTGAACAGTGCTGTGATAATCATATGGGTGCAGGTATCTCTTTGGTATAATGATTTCTTTTCCTTTGGGTGGATACCTAGTATTGGGATTGCTGGATCAAATGGAAGTTCTATTTTTAATTCTTTGAGAAATTTTCATGCTGTTTTACATAGTGGTTATACTAATTTATGTTCCCTCCAACAGTGTATAAAGAATTCCCTTTTTTCCACATCTTCACCATCTGCTATTCTTTGTCTTTTTAGTAATAGCCATTCTGACTGATTTAAGATGGTATCTAATTGTGATATTAATTTGCATTTCTCTCATGATTAGTGACGTGGAACATTTTTTCATATGTTTGTTGGTCATTTGTATGTCTTCTTTTGAAAAATGTCTGTTCATGTCCTTTGCCAACTTCTTAATGGAATTGTTTTTGTTGTTGTTGCGTTGTTTTGTCTTTTAAATTCTGAATATTAGTCCTCTGCCAAATGAATAAACTGCAAATAATCTCTTCCATTATGCAGGTTGTCTATTCATTCTGTTGATTATATCTTTTACTCTGCATAAGATTTTCAGTTTGATATAGTACTATTTTTCTACTTTTATTCCTGTTGCCTGTGCTTTTGAGGTCTTAGTCACGAATTATTTGCCTAGACCAATGTCTAGAAGAATTTTCCCTATGTGTCTGTCTGGTACTTTTATAATTCTAGGTCTTAAATTTAAGTCTTTAATGTATCTTGAGTTAATTTTTTTTGTATATGGTGAGAGATAGGGGTCCAGTTTGATTCTTCTACATATGACTATCTAATTTTGCCAGCACCATTTATTGAAAAAGGTGCCATTTTACCAGTGTATGTTCTTGTCAATTTTATCAAAGATCAATTGGCTTTAGATATGTGGCTTTATTTTTGTGTTCTCTATTCTGTTCCATTGATCTATTTGTCAGTATTTTTACCAGTACCATGCTGTTTTGCTCATTATAGCCTGGTAGTAAAATCAGAAGTCAGGTAATGTAATACCTCTAGCTTTCTTCTTTTTGCTTAGGATTGCTTTGGCTATTAGGGCTCTTTTATGATTCCATATGAATTTTACAATTTTTTTTCTAATTCTGTGGAAAATGACATTGATATTTTGATAAGGATTGACTTGAGTCCATAGATTACTTTGGACAGTATAGCCATTTTAATGCTATTAATTCTTCTGATCCATGAGCATGGCATGTTTTCCCATTCGTTTGTATCATTTGTAATTTTTTTCATCAGTGCTGTGCAATTTTCCTTGGAGAGATGTTTCACTTCCTTGGTTAAATATATTCCTAGGTATTTTTTATAGTTGTTGTAAATAGGATTGCTTCTTGATTTGGTTCTCAGCTGGATTGTTATTGGTGTGTAGAAATGCTTCTGATTTCCATATGTTGATTTTGTATTCTGAAAGATTACTGAATTCATTTATTAAATCTAAGAGTTTTTTGGTGGAGTCCTTAGGTTTTTTTTAGATATAAGATCATATTATCAGCAAATAAAAATAATTTGACTTCCTCTTTTCCAATATGGATAACTTTTATTTTTTCCTCTTCCCTGATTGCTCCGTCTAGGAATTCCAGTACTATATTGAATAGGAGTGGTGAAAGTGAACGTGCTGGTACTGTTCCAGTTCTTAGTGGGAATGCTGTCAACTTTTCCCCATTAATATATACTGTCTGTGGCCGGGCGCGGTGGCTCACGCCTGTAATCCTAGCTCTCTGGGAGGCCGAGGTGGGCGGATTGTTTGAGCTCAGGAGTTTGAAACCAGCCTGAGCAAGAGTGAGACCCCGTCTCTACTAAAAATAGAAAGAAATTAATTGGACAACTAAAAATATATAGAAAAAACTAGCCGGGCAT
>CAUYRB010065664.1:0-72747 GCA_963574695.1 Propithecus perrieri | reverse complement strand
AGGTAATCCTTCTCATATTCTTCTATTTAAGAACAAGATAAGCCTTTTTATATTCTCTTGTAAAGAAGAACATTTTTCTCCTGTCCCTATCTACCCTCCCTTTTCTTCTCTCTGATTATAACAATGTACTCACGGGTTTTTAAAAATCATGTGTGTTGTAATCCATCATTGTCATTTTGTGTGATGCTCATATATCCCCCCATTTGACCAGTGGGAGCTCCTGTGTCCTTTTGACATGACTCCATTCATCTTGGAACATTGACCCCATTAATCCTTCAGGCTTCATTTCTACTATGGATGGGAAGTCGAATTACATATTACTTAATTATAGAACGGAATAAAATGAAACTGGTTCCTCCTGTCACCTTACCTTATATACTAGTACACCTCATACCCCATGCATGTCTCTCAAGTTGTTTTATTTTCTTCTATCCCTATAGCATTAGCATATTGTAGGCTTGAGAAAATTTCTGCTCTCATTATGATTTGATATATCTAAAATATTCAACATAATGTCAAGTGTTCACTTTAAGGAACTTTGGGACTTATGGAGACTCACTTGCTGGGATTTACCCTGATTTGGGGGCAACTTTTATCATCTGCTGGCTCTCTGAGAGATTTCAGCTAGGATAAACAGAAAGTTATAATTTATTTTGTGCATGGCATAAAGATCTGTTTTACAAAAGCTGATACTTGGTTACATAGGGCTGGATATAAAATGTTGACCCCCAAAGTACCCTGGAATGAATATTGTTTTTAATTCATTAAAAATTAGTCCAAGTAATGCATGGCATTTATTTAAAAGTGGCATATCTTCAAAAAAATTTAAAAATGTCTTAATAGAGAAAGACCTTTATTGAAACGCAGCCATTCCCCATTCCCTGCCTCATTTTTTCCCATCTCCAGTGTTGTCTCCGGAGGAAATCAATGGAGTCTGTGTCTAATAATTCAGAAAGTCCCATCTCTCTGAATATGCATTGAATACTGCTCTTTTATTTATCAAGTTTAGACGTTGTTGCCTGGCCTCCTGCTTTGATAAAAGAGGGTTGAGTTAATGTAAAGCATTTTCTCCTTCTCCCTCTTTTTCCTAATATAGAGATATCACTATTCCTGGGTTCTCTATTGAACAAATTTGTAACATTAAGCAATATGGTTGTATTAGTTTGCTAGGGCTGCCATAGCAAAGTTCCACAAATCGGCAGCTTAAGTGAGAAAAATCTGTTGTTTCAGAGTTCTGAAGACTAGAATTCCAAAATGAAGGTGTCAGCTGGACAAATAATACAGCCTTTTACCCCCATTTTAGTGGATCTTGGAAGGAAGGGAGAGAAAAAGAACACTCAATCCACGATTCATATGAAATCGGCCAAGTTATTTGATTTCTCTGTGCCTCAGTTTCTTCATCTTTAAAATGAAGATGAAAATAGTAGTTACATCAAAGCATTGTTGTTAAGATTAAATGAATATACATAGGTAAGGGGATTAGATCAGTGCCTAGAACCAAGTAAATACTTTGTACATCTTAGTCATCATGATTTTGACTATAACCATGATTGACTTGAACATGGACATCTTTTTGGGAGCCTTTAAATATTTCTTTATGAAAAATATTCCTCCAAAGACATTAATAAATTTCAACAGTGGATAACATTACAATTTGAAATGCATATAAAACACGTATGCATGCCCACACTTACAAAACCACTCCGCTTTTCATCACCACTGGAATTGCAGTGGGAAACACTCAAAAGAGCTGGGGAAGATGGAGAATCATGTCTATTTTCAGAATACACAGTGATCAGTTTAAAAGAGATTCAACCTCAGAACTCCCAGCATTAGCAATCCTTTTACTTCTTTCATTTATGTTGTATGAAACTTAAATATTAACAAAGTTGACAGTTTGGCAGGGAAGCAAAGCTTCATTCTGCATCTGGCTCCTCTGAACAAAAGTATGTAAAGGAAAAGGAATGTGATTACTTTTGTTCCATTATTCTTGGAAAGATACTATCAAATAAATGTTTGAGAGTTTAAAATGATTTTTCCCAGCTTGAGGTTATATTTGATTCCTTTTCATTTCTTGTTTGCTTTTGTTAAATAAAATTTATTTATTGTTTTGTAGTGAGTTTACCATTTTTGGTATGTGTTTTATCCTGTCAGTGTTTTCATGTTACGTACCCAGATTATCTGTCTTTGTGATAAGTCTCTGGGAAAAGGTACATTCTTACCAATTTCTACTGCAAAATTCAAAGAACTCAAAAAGTTCATAAACCCAAACTCAGCACCTTCTCTAATTCCTGCTCCGAAGGAAAATACATATTTCTAAACATTTAATAATATATATGGGATACAAAAATACTTTTATGTAATAATAAGAAGAAATTTAAATACAGAGCCACCCCACATCCCAGATTTGCTTATTACTGACGAGAATAAATTTCTCTCAGGAAAGCATGGTAAAATACTTGTGAATATTCTAGAACTGTATTTAATCTAAATATTATTAGCTATTTAGCTTTGGATATCATTGTGGATAGAGCTAAAATTGACATTCCTGGCATTTAAAAACCAGTAGAACTTTTCAGTAGATTTGGAGAAAGGGGGCTGAATAAACATGTCCACCTTTAGCACAGGGGGGAGAATGATCTGAAACTTGAAAGAAATGAAAATCAAATCCTAATTTAGAAATTTCTGAAGTTTGGAGTTTCTTCATTCACTAAGCATCCCAGGAAAGTAGGTATGAGATGTTTAATAATGTCAGAAACCACTAATAATATGTAAATCATTGGATCGACTTGCAAATTCTGTGAACTTCAAATTTTCTCCAGAATTGATCAAGATGCAAGAGCTCAGCAGAAATGAGCACCAGAACTTTCTGTTTGTAAATACAGAAGTGGAGGAAGAGTCAAAGACTATGTTTAGGCAGGGCAACCAGGTCCTGGTCTGGATACTGAACCATCCTGTTAAGTGAATTTCGTACTTCACACCTCAGGTCTTCTGTCAAATATGACTATATTCGTGTTTTCAATGATTGTAATAGTGTTTTCCAATTGTCCTATATGCTTTATGACTATGTTTTGTTGGCTTTTATTCCATAGTTGAGTTCTATCTTACAAGGAAATCACAAAGATATGTGGACCCATAATTTTACCTAATTCATAGGAACGTCTATCATATGCCATTCAACACTGCTTGTTTTAATCTTTAATACACATCTCCCGACATAAAATATGCACATGGTTGCAAGCTTAGTCTGTCATAGGTATTTAAGCCAAGCTGGGCTACAACAGCGCTATCATCACATTTTCTTATACACATGTCCAAGACTCCCTTCAAATGAAAAGATACATATTTGAGGTATCAAGGAGATACCACTCTCCCCTTCAATTTTTAAATATTTTCATGGCTTATAGGGACAGGGAAACACATTTGTGCTGATTGTCGACATCTGGTAATTTGTAGGGCCTTGAAACAATCACATTAGCCTTACAGCAGCGTAACTGAATGCAGACAGCGGTTCTCTCACTGCATAACTATGCATCCCACAGTAAAGTTTGCAGAGGAGGGTTCTGGCAGCTTCTGTCCAAAATGAAGCATTTCAGCTGCACTTGTCTCAGCACTATGGTAATGGTGACCTCAAAAACAGGACGGCCGTCTTGCAGGCTAAGGATGCGGACAATCAAAGGGGATAGAACTACTGTACTTAGAGAACGTGGAGCACAGAATGCTTCTCGGAATGGAATAAAGCAAAAGGGACTTCTGGGTTTATTTTATACTCTGTGGGGTCTGTTTGAGAAACAGCCTGCTAGTCTGTTGCATGGATCACATAGGTCAGGGACAGAGGCCATGTGTCTATGCTTGCAAAATGTATCTATATCCAAATGTGCAAGCCTGGGGCAATAGTTGCTGCAGGTAACACGTTTTTGCTGAAGGTCCACTATGTCCTGACTCAGAAGGGCAGAGTAAAGCATAAATAAAAGCTGACAACATAAAGTATGAGGCAAGTGGCACTGTCATGCACTGCTGGTGGAAGTATAAATTGGTGCATGAAGTTTAAAGTGGCTACATGTGGCAAAACAGAAAAGTATACATGTATGAAGGCCTAGATGCTCCATTTTAAAAAATTTAATCTAGAACAATTATTGCACAAATAACTGAGGAACATGAACAAGGACATTCATTTTAGCATCATTGGTATGTGTGACAAATTGGAAACAATTTAAATGTCCATCACTGGGAAGTAAACAAATAAGACTTGGCATGAGAACATATAGCAGTATAAATGAATTTACCAGGCTTATAAATAGCGGAGTGGATAGATCTTAAAAGCAAGACTCTGGGTTAAAAAGAAGGTGCACAAAAACAATATGTATGTAAGGGAAACTCAAGCAAATGGATAGTGAATATCATATATAGACATACTTGTGTAATGTATACAAACTAGCTATCCACCTCGTTAATTTTGTTGTCTCTGGAGGCGGGAAGGAGTCAAAAGATAAAATTTAAAAGCTTATTCTTTAATGGTAAATTTATTTTAAGATTAATAGCACTTTAATACTTGATAAGTCTATGTCATGGTTCTGTGGTCATTGGTTCCAGCAGGCTTTGTTCTTTCCCGTATTTTGTAACCATTCATTGTCTTGCCCTGGTAGAATTTACAATGTCGGTTGGGACCCACATCTAATATGCACAAAACAATTGGAGAATAATCAATTAGTAAACTCTATGATAGGGTTTCCTAGCATAAAAGCATTTCAAGAGAAGAAAGAGAGGGGCCCGGGAGACTCGCCAACACCCTTTTAGGGGGTGCACAGATCCAAAACTATGTCCATAATACACTAACATGGCACTTGTCATTTTTACTCTCATGATTTCAGAAGTATACAGTGTAGTTTTTCAGGAGATATATGGTGTGGGATATTGCAACAAATTGAATGCAGAATCAGATAAGAGACTCCAGCCATCTTCTACTATCTCAGACATTAAAGAGATATGTGTAAATGGAAAGTAATGCCAATCTGCTCAGTAAAAATGTTTTTAATTTGGAAAATATAGTTTTTAAATAAAAATACATTATTTACATTAACATGTAATGGACTTATTATTATTTTAAATAAATTAATAAATACTTATTTAAATATTTTTCTGTTTTAATTTCTTACATAGTAAATATAAATAATTATAGCCTATGTGAACAAAAGCTCTTTTGAATTCTCAATAATTTTTAAGCATTTAAAATGTTTCTGGGATCACAAGGTCTGAGAACTGCTTGGGCTAGATGATATTTGGAAGTGATCCTGGAGGATGTGGTATTAAATTCATCAGGGAGAAGTAAAGAGTACTTTCCAAATGGGAAAACAGCAGAAGCAAAACTTTCCACGCTGAGGAGTCCAAGGATCAAATAAAATTAAATTAGAAAGGTAAGGTAAACATAATACTGATAGATAGAATTCTGTACCTGAAGTCATGTAGAATAAAAATTTTTAATCAGTAATTATTCAGTAAATATATGCTGTTTCTAAAGTTCTGTGATAGGCATTGGGGAGTCTGTGAAAAAGTTCCTTTTTCTGCAAAAACTCATAGTTTAATGCATGTTTAATTACAAAGTGCTATAACACAAATAGATATATCACTGAATGAAAGATGGAACGTTATATATTGATCTTTGATTTTTCCACTAGTATTTTTCTACTTTAAAAAAGTTTCTAGAAAAATAAAACCCTGTGCTATAGCTTTGGAGAATGAAGTGAATATGAAGTTACATGTTTGTGGCCGTCCATTTGTTGTAACCTCTTTAACCAGCTCTGTTGTGCTCATACTGCAATGCTCACACCATGAGCATTGTATCAGTCATCATAAACCAGATTAGCTCTGATAACAAACAACCCCCAAATCTCAGTGGCAAAAACAACAAATGTTTATTTCTCCCTCATGCTATATGTCTGTCCACTGCAGGTCAGAGAGAGGCTCTGCCCTATGTAAAGCCAAGCTCCAGAAAATGATGGTTTGATCAACAACAGTGGTCCCTCAAAATTAAAATGCCATATTTTTGCCATACTTTTTCTATGTTTAGGTATGTCTAGGTACACAAATACTTACTATTGTGCTACAATTGCCTACAGTATTCAGTACTGTAGCATGTTATACAGGTTTGTAGCATAGAAGCAATGGGTTACCCCATGTAGCCTAGGTGTGTAGTAGGCTATAGCATCTAGGTTTGTACAAGCACACTCTATGATGTCCACACTATAACAAAATCACCTAATGACACATTTTCTTAGAAGCTACCCCTGTCGTTAAGCAACACATAACTGTATTTATTCTACACCACTTTATGACACTACGATCTCAACATGCATCATCAGAGTTCCCTGTGACAGGGGGAGAAAGGTTGGAAAGTCAAGCACTAGCAATTATTACAAAGCTTTCCTGGAAGAGAGACACACACCTACTATTCATACGTATTTCATTGTCCAAAATTAGTGTCGTGTCCTTGCTCACTACTGAAAGCAAGAGGGCCGGGGAAGTGGTGGGGAATACTAAAAAATCATTTAGCTGGAAGTAGAAGAGAACTAGATATTAGGTAAACCTATAATTGCCTACCACGAGCACTGCTTAAGAAAAATAAATGGCAGTAAATGTCTTAGTCAAGATCAGAGAATTTCTGTAGCTGAATCAAATTCATGGGGGGGATATTTCACCAGATGAATTAAATTTCTTCCAGCTGAATCAAACTTCCTGTGGTGTCAGTTTCCCTCCCTCCCTGACCCTTCCAGCTTCATTTCTTGGCTCCCTCTTGTGGTCTCATTGCTCTTGGACCTATTAGTCCTATTCAGACTATTTACCTTTATTCCTAATGAACGACCTTTTATGACACCGTTTACGTTCATTGCTAATCAATTCTATGAATTAAGATTGTGAGCAGGAAGTACTGCATTCTCTTGCCAAGCTCAACCCTGCTTGGGCCCAGCCAGGACCACAGTGCTCAGTCTTGTCATGAACTGGACATGGAGAAGTTTCTAAGTTCACTGGTATGTGTGTGAATTCTGCCTGGAGGTATATAAACTTAATTAAACACTTCCGGTTGTGGACCAGAATTTCTCAATTTTTTAATTTTTTTAAAATTAAAAAAAAATGAGGGCATATTCCATACAAGCATGGCTCATGCCCAGGAACTCCAACCATATTTTATGCTTATGTAGGTAGAAATCTCAGGGCTCTCGGTAAGGATTGGTTAGTACTCGTTTACTGAGTAAATTTGGCAGGCCAAGAAATATTACTTCCGCTGCTAAACTGAACCAGTCTTGCCTGGTAGTGGACAAACACATCTGGAAAGCTGTGTAGAGTAGAAATTCAGGGAAAGGGTTCAGAAGTCAAGTAGACCTGGGTTTGGTAATTGAATCTTCTGGTCAGAAGTAATAGAATCACATAAAACTTTTTAATCTCTAATGAACTTATTCAGGTTGGCAGGAGATCAGTGTGACATGATTCTTCTGGATAATCCAAATTCATATGCTTAAAACTCCCCCTAGGCCAGCAATCGTGACTACCCAATGCCATTCATTGTCTTTGGATACTCTAATTGCTAGAATTATATCTTATGATGTGCCAGCGTCTATAATTCAGTGATAAGGATATGCTTTCATGGTTGAAAGGAAATATGCTATTAAGATTTCTGAAAAGATGTTGTAATTTATTATCCCATTTGCTTCCCACACAAACTTAAGGAAGAAAGTATCATTAGTTCCTATTCTAGAGATGAGAAAACTGAGTCTTCAGGAGGTTAAGTGACTTTGGTGTAGGTGGCAGCATTGCCTTATTAACTGGGAATGAATGAATGATTATGCTTTCAAATAACACAATGGCAGAGAAAATATATCATCAACTTACTCTGCTTGAGTACAAACAGGTTAATATATGACAGTGATATTGCTGGTTATACAAGATTTTATCAAAAATGCATAACAACAATCTCAAGTAGACTGTCTATAGCTACCACTGTTGTTTTGTCTCCCATTCTAGTTTTTATATTGCCTGTGAATAAATATTCTGTCTTCCCAGGCTTTCGGTGAAACTCAGTGTCAGGCGCATAATTTCTCACAGCAGAATTGAAGAAGGAGTGTATGCATGATATGTTCTTCCTATAAACCTTAACAAATGGGCTATGATTTTTGCAGGAGAAATTTGTACTTTAACAAAATCAGAGCCTGTACTTTTTCTGGGGAGCACGCGTCCAGGAGAGCAGACATTTTCAACTAAATATGTGTGACATCATGCAGAGCTGGGCTAACTCACCTCTTGGGTCATTTCTCTAACATAACATGTCCAAAAAACCAATCAACCAATTAACCAATCAACCAACAACAGCAACCAAAAAAGACGAACCAAGCTCTGAGCCAGAGGTGATGTGCTAGTAATTCAATTTATAAACGTACTAACAACTTTCATGTTCGGTGCCTCTTGCTGTACCTTAACCACGGTGCTGAATTGACAGTCCTACATCAAAGATGTGAGAAAAAGAAGCACGGTGAAAAATGTGAGCCCTGGCCTGCTGTTTGTGGAATAGTATCATTTCTCTTCCCACAAAGACTGAGAAATCGTATCACTTTGCTAATTCCCCAGGAAAGCAGCAACATGTGTGGAAGGGACCCACAAAAGGAAAGAATGTAATACTCGTCTACTTTATTCTGGCGTGTAAGGAAGGCTCTGGGATTCTCACTCCATTTCTTCTTGTTTTTATTACTTGTAACATTCCTCTCTTTCAAATTCAAGTTTCTGTCATGAATTACACACTCTGCTCATATTCAGAGAGGTTTAGGTTTACACTCAGTTGTGATCCAATGTTCCAATTTCATCCAATACAATCTGAGCCTGGTACATGCCTATGTCGTCTGGAGCACTCTGAGCCCTTGAACTTCAAAGCAGAAACAACCAGGGTTTTCCATGGTTCTGGAACTAGAAACACAGTGTGCTGTAAGTACATGAGGCCACAACTAACCTCTCTAATCATGTCCTTTTGCCTCTTGAATGGTCCAAAGTCAATATCCCCAAAGTCCTAGGGCTGTGGGGGTTGGTAAATGCCAAGTGAATTAGAAAAGTACACAACATTTTAATCCTTATCGGACTAACACTCCTTTCAAAAGGGAAGATGGGTTGGGTTATAGAAAGTTGTAATCAATAACAATCAAGACATTCTGCTTAAGCACTCATTCAAGCAGAAATAGAGGGCAAAATGTGTGCTAGCACCCATGTAAATGAATGGTTTTGGTTCTTTTCATCATTTTAAAGAATATAAAAAGTCACATAACCAAATATTCTTAAGATGACAATCATTAAATAACAGATATGCTTTTACTAGTTCTACCTTCTTCTATATCCCTAATTCTTATTATCAATCACCTTAGAATCCAATCTTAGCTTCCTCCATTGAACGTACGTACAATTTATCTGCCTCTGTTTTATTCCCTGGAGTTTTTTTTTTTTTTCCCATTGTTTTTCTTTCTTCTTTCTCTGTCATTATGTACTGAAAGAATGCCATGCCACAAGCCCCCCAGGATTCATTGATAGGCCCATTTAGAGAAAAGAAAAGGGCTCAAATGAAGGGATTTGTTTTTGCATAGGCAAATTACTTACCCCCTTTATGACTTTGATTCCTAGTCTGTAATTAGACTAATAATAGTATCTATTTTAAGGAGCTGTGAGGCTTACAGGATTCCAGTCAAGAGCTTTATGCAATGATGGGAACATAGTAAATGTAAATCTCAGGCTTATTACTAACATTGTTTTTGTTATTGAAAAAATGTTGTATAAGGTATTTGGCCAAGTGCTGTTAGGGATGCAAAATATTAATAAGACATGGTTCTTGCCTTCAAAGAACATATAATTTAGTGGAAAAGTTAAGACCTATGCACAGATAACTAAGAGGGATAGTAGAAAATTCTGTAAGAACGATATCAGTGAAGTACTTGAGTGGTTGGGAGAAGGCTTAGGGTTCCTTCCCTTTGGAGGAATCATTGAAAGCTCTAATAGAGTGATGACATTGCTTACCTGAATCTTGACAGAGCATGTAAGATCATCAAAATGTTCAGAGAGAGCATTCCAGGTAAAGAGCATGATATGAGCTATGTGAATGACGACATGGAGCAGTTGATGTGATGGTAGATTAAGGTGCACACAGAATGGAAAGTACGCTGGAATGAGACTAAAGCACTTTGAACATCAAACTAAAGCATTTGGTTTTCTTTTGTTAGCAGTGGGGCAGTACTCTAAGTTTTAGAGCCAGGAAATCAGAGCTGCTTCAAGTATATTGCAATAAAAATTCCTAGCTGAAAATAATAGGACCTCAGACCTGGAAGGACTCTTAGACATCATCTAGTCCTATGCTCACATTTTACTTTTGGAATTGGGGAAAAAAATGCATATACGTGTATGCACATATATACACAAAGTGATATATGCTCATTATAGAAAAGAAAATCTTCTGAACTCACAAAAACTAAGCTCTATTGTTCTATATTACCTATAATTTTTATAGGTTAAAAATAGTACTTGCTTCAATTTGCATGATCTTTGTTTATCCAATGAGGTTGCACATTTTCTATTGATTATTTGTATTTGTGTCTCTGCATGACTTGTTACTTTATGTCCTTAGCCTGTTTCTCATAAAACTGTGTGTTTTTTCTATTGTTTTGTAAAAGCACTCTATATATTGTGGGTGACAAATATGTTAACAAATTTCTTAATATCAACCCATCTTTGAATTTTTAAAATTAAATCCCCTCAATTTGGTTGTATTCCTTTTATGTGCTGCTATATTCAACTTTTTAATTAATGAATTGTTTAAACAGGACACTGTCTGCTTTTCAGCAGTCCACCGAAAGGCCGTGTGTGATAAAATTATGCATTTCTCAGCTCTCAAACTGAGGTGCTAGGCTACTTATACAGGGTTTGTAAATAAAGTGGTGAAGAATTGTTTTGCCTCCTTAGCCCATACCCACCTTGAAGGTAAAAAGGGATTAAGGTGGAAGTGGAAAGAAAAAGGGTTCTCTGGAGACAATTGTTGGCTTTTGTGTCATTTTTTTCTCCCTCCAGTCCCCACATGGAAGAGAGGACAGGTGCTTTCCCTTACTTCAAGCTAAATGAGAAGGGCTTGAGTATATGATATCTGTCCCTAGCAGTTTGGAAAACATAAGGAATTTTTGGCAAATTGCATTTTCCTAAAAAAGGCCATAATAATAGAAGTTCTCCTCCAGAACTTTACCAGTTTCCAGGAAAGGGAGAAATCTATTTCTTTTCCCACTGAGCCAGGGTTGGGTGTGACTGCTCTGAATGTTAGAGCACAGAGGACTGATGCTGCGTGCCTTCCAAGGCTAGAGCATAAAGATGATACAGCCTCCCCACAACTCTTTTCCTCAAGATGCTTGATCTGAGGGAAGCTGGCCGCCATGTTTTAAGGAAGCTCAATTTAGCCCACATGAAGAGAATACTTGAAGAAGAGCTGAGACTCCAGCCAAGAGCCTGCATTAGGCACTGACATTTGCATGAATTACCTTCAAATGACACTAGCTCTTAGGCTTTGAGTCTTGCTGCTGAGTCCCTCAGACATCAAGGAATAGACTCCTTATGCCCTGACTCACAGAATCCTTAAGCACATGTCATTTGGCATGTGTAAGATATAGGGTAATTTGTTATGCAGTCTTAGTAAATAGAAGAAAAACACATTTGATCTTTACCTTCATCCTGAAGACTGAATATGAAAGGCTAAAGCTGGAGTTTTGTGCTTGTGACAAAGCAAAGTTATAAGGGCCATAGGCAAACAACCTACATGTGCAGTGTAGCAGGACAAGGAGGTGTGGTCTCCTAGAAGAAGAAGAGAGGAAGAAATAAATGAAAAGGCAAAGTGGGCCACCTAAGAGATTTGGCTCAAGAGAGATGCCCAGAAAAGCAAAGTGACATGGTAGAGGGAGGACTGACACTTCCCACAGGTTGAGGGAAACAGCCAGAGTAAGGGCAGACTTTAGGTTACCCAGGGCAAAATACCCAAGGAACCTTCATAAGCACTGGAGGTGAGAAGGAGCCAGGTTTACATACCTTTGAAGGCTTAAACACCAGTGTCAGAATCCAACTGCATTCACCCAGTTCTACCATATTCTTTACGACCTTGTCCACACCCCCAGGCCCAAGCTGTAGTTACCAAGGAGTGGGGGAGAGGAAGGGAAAGAGTAGGAGAGGTGGAGAGGGAAAGCTGACCCATCACATACCCTCGCTCACTGCAGCCTTTCCACCAAGAACTCGTATCAAATGAGAGAATAGAAAGCTTTAAGCAAAGCTCAGATTTCAGTTGTTACAGTGGAATGGCCATTGTAATTACTGAAAAGAGATTGTTCTTGGGACTAGAAGCAGAGGAAAGCTATGAGCCACATATAGCTACATGAAGAATAGGGTTTGGACAAAGAGTGGAGAGAAAGAATGAAGTTTTCATTGACTTTCAGCCTATCAAATCTATCTCACTTATTATAAAGGTCTATAATTCTTTTCTTTTTGTGACAGTGTCATCTGGTGTTCATGTGACTGTTTTGCCTATTTCTTATAACAGTTTGAGAGCTTCAAATAGCATTGTGTTAACATCCTTGGAGTTTTGATAGAATTGACATGTGAAATTGACTTATCTTGGTATTTTCTTTAAAAGAGAAGTTGGAGGTATATTTTGACAGCTTTATGCATAGTAATGAATGTGTTTAGATTTTCCATATTCTCTGATGTCAACATCAATAACCTATATTTTCCTAGGAAATTGCTCTTTTATGTAAATTCAATTTGAATTTGTTTACTGATTATGGTCCAAGTCATAGAATTTGTTTAAAAAGGGTTATTATCTTTATCTATCTTTCTTAAATTTGCTCTTGATGGTCACTCATTCTTGGGTGGATTCTTACAGCAAATGAGGTACATATCTGTCTCATTGTAACTCTTTTGCTTATTTGTGATTAATTTTCCAAATTCTTCATTTGGTTTGTGATTGGTGCTCTTTGCTAGTTTCCAGCCATAATATAGAACTTTTATAAGAGAGAGAGATTTAAAGAGGATTTAGGAGATGGGCCAAATACCCTGGCTTTATCACCATTTTGGACCAGATATATTGTTCTTATTGTTCTGTTTAATCTTTTTCATCTACAGAATCTATAGCAGAATTTCATTTTTATGTTGTTGGAAGTAGCTGACACCTTATGTAGAAATTGGCCTTTTCCCTTTATAACAAATGATTTTTAATGGGGCAGTGCTGAGGTGGGGTCCATTACCTATGCTCATATGGTCAAACCATCTAATTTTATAGATGAGAACAGAAGATCCAAGTTTTAGTGATGTTTCCAGTGATATTCACCGTGGAGCTGTGATGACAGCCAAAGCCTCTTACCCCAGGTCTTTTATATTATCTTGTGTGCTGCCTTCTCACCTGGAGCATTTTAAGGACAGCTCAGTTCAGTTCCGTTCAACAAACACAAAGTGAGGTGTTCTATGTGCCAGGCACTATGCTCAGCACAGGAGCTCACATTCTAGTGATTCTTTCATTTAGCATGTGTTTATTGGAAATCTGGTTTGTGCCAGGCATTGCTAAGCACTGGGGATAGATACATCCATGAACTAAACATAGATCTGACGCGCATGAAGTCTATATTCTACTTGGACAGAAAAGGCGATAAGCAAATTAACAAGTAGTGTGCATAATATGCATATTAGGGGTATTGCTATGAAGGAAAATATAGATGGGTAATGTGGACAGATAGCAACAGGAGCAAGAAAAACAATGTGGGAAGGGAAATAAATGGATAAGTTTTATATACACACCCACACACATGTGTATATGTACTACACAAGCTCAGGCTGCTATAACAAATTACCATGGACTGGTTGGCTTACACAACAGGCATGTGTTTTCCTACAGTGCTGGAGAAGGCAGGAAGTCTGAACTAGGGTGCCAGTATGGTCAGGTTCTAGTGAGGGCTGTCTTCCCGGCCTGGCAAAGAGAGAAAGAGGAAGCTCCCTGGTATCTCTTCTTAAAAGGAAACAAACTGCACAAGACCAGGGCTCCACCTTCATGACCTCATCTAACCCAAACCCCATCTCCAAATACCATCATATCAGGAGTTGAGGTTTCAACATATGAATTTGGGGGGGATGCAAACCTTCAGTCCATAACAGGTACACACATACATACATATCGAGAATGGCTCTCAGATAAATGGCATTTGATCAGAGGGCTGAAGGAAGTGAGGTAGTGAGTCACATGATTATCTTGGGGAGGAGCATTCCAAGGACAGGGGAAACAAGCTCAGGGGCCATTAAGCTGGAGTATTCTTGGTGCATTCAAGGGACACTGCAGAGGCCATTGTGGCTGGGTGGAGTGGAGAGAGCAAGGAGAGGAAAAACAGTAGGCGGTAAGATTAAATCTGAGTGAGAAGGAAAGTCATGGGAGATGTTCGAGTAGAAGAGTGAGACAGCATAAGAGGTAAGTTTTATATGATGTGATATTATGATTAGGAGCACAAACATTATGGTATTTTTGAAGCATATTAAAATAGAGAAATATAGGAGTTGCAAGCTGATGTAAATGCTTACAGAGTCACAGTTTATATTCAGTGTTTTTGCTTATAAATTAAGTCAGTGCTGGCATTTAGTCATTCTTTTAAAGAATATCCTTAAATACACTCCCTAAACAATCTCTCTCCATTATCGTAAAACTTCATTATTTAAATGTCATTTGTCAGAAGCTCAATACTTAATTAAAAATAAATGAGTGGTTAACATTTCAATCGATATTAATATTATATATGGATTCCCATGTGAAGATGTAAAATGTTTAATTTCCTAATGGATTGCCTATATTATTGTAAAGAAAACCAGAGTAATATCACAAGAACCTGTTCACCTTGACCACGATTTGGGATGAAAACATGCCTTCCAGTTTTCTGCTTACTTTTAGTATTCATAGCACAGTCTTGGCCTTGAAATATCCATTTCTCAGTATGTGTTGTAGGGAAGGAGTAGAAGAGGCAGACTAACAAAACAAAACTTCTCCAATCAGATATAAATCTCCCATCTGAGCCCAGGAATCAGGTGAGACGCTATGAAGGGGCAACTATTCTTCCAGATAACGCCAGCTTCTAAGGAAATACGAAAACCAAGGCCACCAATGCTCTCTCTCCTTTCTGTTCCCAAGCCACATGCATCCCTGGTGATACAATTTTTCTATGTCATAAAAACCGAGAAGAATTTGAAGAAATTGTGCTTTGAATGAAAAGAAAAAAACGAAAAAGAAAATACAGTTTCTTGCAGTCTCCTTCACTCTATAGTAAGAAAGAAAAGATAGTAAGCATATTTTATTGTTTTATTTTCTTATCACATTCTTTCACTTTATAACAAGTTTCAACATCATCTGACACCTTAGCTTTTTAAAATTTTCATACAATTAGGATGGTATAATTCTAAGGAAAGGATCACAAAATTCAGAAACACTCCTCCACTAAAACAGCACTGACCAGGTTAACCAAATTTTTCCAATAGCTGAGCAGTTACACACCATACAGAAAAGCCTATTATTTTTATGAGGGAGAATTGACAGTGGGGTTTTGATTATGTGATAAAATAGGCTAATTAGGATTCCAAAAACAGAGTCTTGACCTCTTTCATGAGGAGGTATTTGCTGTAGCTTCACCAAAAACAATGGTTTCTAAACGCTCTTTCTAAACACTGGGATGTTCTTCACTGCTCCATGGAGAAATGGGTTAAGTATAATTTTTTTTCCCTCAAAATAGTAAATATATTCAACTTAAGGGATTGTCCTTCTTAAAAAAAATTCTTTATTTCCTACATTTTGGTGTTAAAATGTTTTTTTCTCTTAGGAAATGATTAGTAATAATTTTTTTTTTTCTGGAAATTTCTTTCAGCTGACTTTTCCCAGATTCTTGAATTTGTTGATACTTTCAATGCCAACAACCTCATTGGCAAACTGGCATTTGGACTTTCACTTTTATTCCCAATCCCCTTTGCCCCACTTCCCAACTAACCCTGTTTCAAGTCAGCAGCCTGCAGGAGTTACAGAAAGGTGACATTCTCATCCCGTATCACACTAGATTTCTCTTTGAAAGATCATATTTCTCTTGGCGAAATATCACTTTTTCCCTCCTTGTGTTATCCTCTCTTCAGGAATTTTAAACATTCCCATCTATAGAATTCAGGAGAGGCCAGGTGATTTACTTGCCTCAGTGAAACGTAGGTCGAAGTGACGTGGTCCTTCAGAGCTATTTCTTGCTTCATCATCATCTCTCTCTCTCTTATTAAAATCTACTTTGTCATTTTATCTCTCTCTTGTTTAAGAAATCTTTGCTTGACTCAAGGTGGCAGATACATTATTCTGTTTTCTTCTAGAAATTTTAATTTGTATGTTTAATTTATGATACATCTCAAAAATCTAAGTTTAATTTTACCTTATTATAGTATGATATAGTGTGTATTTTGGAGCAATAGCATTTGTAAATGGCTGTGTAAATTTATAATACACATCTCAGCATTACTGGATCTCACTTGAACCCTGGCAATAGGAGTCTGGAGGGGAAAAAGGATTTTGGATATTCTATCAATGTAAATATATTATTGAGTTAAGCATTAGAGGATGGGGTGAAGAAATAGTTTGGGGAGAAAAATCATACATGGGGGCTAGGCATTGATCTATAATAATGAGAATTTGGTGGATAACATCTAAAATGAATAAATAAAAAATAATAGTATAAACGTATGGTTTAGACATATAAAGTTAAATGGCAGAACAAATAAAGCTTTAAGAATTCTGTTGCTTAGGGCAATGAGAGGAAGAGTTTTATTCTTTTGCAATCAAAACCTTACCCTACATTGACATTTTTGTAGGTATTTGCATATATTAGTTAATTTTTCTTCAAATATTCTTAAAAATAAGAAAATCCATCTGGAAGGATGCACTGCAATCTGCTAGGATAATGTCCTGTAGGAAGAGAGGTTGGTGAGAGATAATACTTTGACTCTTTGTTATACCCATGTTGCTGTGAACTGAACTGTATCTTCCCCAAATTCACGTGTTAAAGCCCTAACCCCCAAGGTGACTATTGACTTTATTTGAAGATAGAGCCTGTGAGAAGGCGAAAAAGGTTAAATGAGATTATATGTATGTGGCCCTAATCTGATAGGCCTGATGCACTTACAAGAAGAGGAAGAGACACCAGACATCTCTCTCTCCAGCATATGGGGACACAAGGAGGTGATGGTCGTCTGCAAGTCAGGAAAAGATAGCTCTCACCAGGAACCCAATCTGCTGAGCTTCCTTTAGAACTTCCAGCCTCCAGGACCATTAGAAAATAAATTTCTGTTGCTACAGCCATCCAGTCGATGGTACTTTGTTATGCCAGCCTGGACAGACTAATGTACATGTCATAATTTTGTATTTTTCTCATAATGGACACATATCATTTTATAATGAAAGTATATAACTGTAGGGAAAAGAGTTACATTATAAAAGCAGCATCTTCATATTCCAGAAAAAAAATTGAAAAAAGAAAGAAGAAATCCTATATTTCCTTTTAGTCCTTTGTCTTGAATATTTATATGTGTATACATTTTACCTAGCTATAAATTAAAATCTGGCTTAATTTTTACCTAATTTTTTATAATAAGGTAATTATTGTTATTACCAATATTTTTAACCATAATTTAAATGAGTATAAAATATGTAGTTGAGTTGATATATTTTGTCATAATTTTATTTAATCAATTTCATTGTGGCTAAACATTTTTGTTATTTATAATTTTTGACTATTATGAAAAATAGTATGCTAGAAATAGCCAGGCATATGGCTTTTTAAAGTTCAACGTATTTCCTTAGGACAGAGTCCTAGAATTGAAATTACTGAGTCAAAAAGTACAAACATTTTTAAGGTTCTTGATATATTTGCCAAATTGTAAATTTGACAGTATGATTAATTCACAGTTCTTTCAGCAAGGTATGGGGAAGCTGGTTGTACTTTACTTTGGGGAGTATCAGGCATTGTATGTTTAACTTTATCCCTATTTTCATATTTTCCTTACTGTTTTATCAAGTCTCAGAATAACTTTTCTTTAACAATAAAAGTGTTTCAAGGAGTTGGAAATGAAGTAACCTAGGCCTAATGTGACCCATGCATCTGGTTTGCCCAGAAGTTTCTTGGTTTTAGCACTGAAGACCCACTCCTAACTAAGAGACTGAGGCTTGGGAAGTTCAGTGACTTTCTCAGTGTCACTCAGCCAGTGTTGCGACTCAGCATCAGTTTTCCAACCCTCAAGCCGGTATTGCCTTGACTATAAGCTGTTCTATCCTCAAACCACCTGAAGTTCTAAGAATTGAATGCTTATTTCAATGACAAATACCCAGGGACCTCAAGGTAATTGAGCTCAGCTAAACACTACCTTCAGCTTGAACACCTGCTCCCAGGCTGTTTTTGCAAGGTTATCAGCCACATCTGCCTTCTATAGGACACTATCTTCACTCTACATGTGGGCACAAACCAACTGAAGTCAATCCTACACCTGTGCAAAGAACTATTTCCTTCTCTGCGGGCTTCTTGTAGCTGTCATTTTGTGAAAATAGCAGCAAACGCACCTTGCATAATATTACGATTTTTACCTTCTCTGACTCCCTCAAGGCAGCACATACTTCTAAAATATTTGATGCATGGTCGTTTATTATACTTCATGATTTCTGATTTCCTTTGATGAACATCACAAATATGATGCATTATACTAGTGAATTTTGCATTAGGAAAGTTTTATCAGTCACGATTTGCCTTGGGAATGGAAAAAGAAATCTTGGTCTTAGCTTTTCCCATTTTAACTTCAGAAGAAAAATATAATTTTTTATTTTTCATTTGCTCTTAAGCATTCTTGCTATTAATATAAGAAATAATTAGTCTGCATTTGTGATCTGTATCACATCTCCCACATTTCTCTGCTTTTCGTCCTTCAATATATGCCCCATAGCTAACCACATCATTGAGCACTGGCATTGGTGCAAGCTTTAATTCTGTCTGCTGTGTGAATATCTCAACTGTAAGGTATCACTTCATAAAAGGGCCTCTGCTATTTAATCTGAACTCCAATAAAGATTTTGAAGGGCTAGAATGAGGCACATGAAACTTTAATCTTCAAGTAGTCTATATCTTATTTAAAAATATATAAAATTTTAGATATCTTCCCCCTTATCTGTCATGTAGGATTTTGGAAATGGCCTGTGAGTATTATTCTTTATTTGGAGTTATCAGTGAAATACTTTGGCTCTGGGTAACAGAATGTCTGACTGGTGTGGCTTAAATAACAGGTATTTATTTATCTCACATATGAGGTTGTTGAGAGGTTGCCACTCCAGGAACTCTGGCATCCACAACTTGGGCTCTTCTGTCATCCTTTTCTGCCACCTTCAGTGGGTTATCAATTTCGTGACTGCAGGTGGCACATGTTACATTATCCCTGACAATGTCCCATCCAGAAAAGAAGGAAGTTAGGCAGTTATAATAGGGACTGACTGTCTCCTCTTATTTTCTATTGTATCAGGAGAAAAACATTTCCCAGAAACCTCAAACATACTTCCTCTTATGTCTTGGCCAGAACTTGGCCCCTCATCTAAACCTAGACCAAAGGCAAATAGGCTCACCATGACGGGGCTACATACAATACGCAATTGTCTCCTGGCACACGACTATTGCTACCAAGACAAAAGCCAGAGTCTGTACGCAAGGGGAAACAGCAACTTTCAGGATATGCCCTTTTGGGTTTCGATTTTTCAACTAGGAATTGGCTTTCTCACCTTAACCATTCTGCTCTAACCTCAGCAGATGAATAGTAGTCAGTGTTTTAAATTGTGTGTTATGGACTAAGTATCTGTGGCCCCCATAAAATTCATATATTGAAATCCTAACCTCCAATGTGATGGTGTGAGGTGTTGGGGCTACTGGGAGGTGATTAGGTCATGAGGATGGAGGCCTCATGAAGGGGATTAGTACCGATATAAGAAAAGGCACAGAGAGCTTGCTCTCATTCCCTCCCCCTCTACACAGTGAGAATGCAATAAGAAGACGGCCATCTTGAACCAGGACGAGGTCCTTACCAAGAGCCTGGCTGTATTGGCACCCTGTTCTCAGGCTGCCAGCCTCCACAGCAATGAGAAATAGATGCTTGTTGTTCAAGCCACTAGTCTGTGGTATTTTTGTTATAGCAGCCCAAGTTGACTGTGACAGTGTGTAAACGTTTTATTTCCATGACTGAATCAAGGCAAGCATTTTATGTGCAGAATGTGTTGTGGTCCAGGAGTGGAGATGGCAAGTGAAGAAGTTACAGACTCCAACATCAACACTTTTGTGCACTGCCGGCTGCTGCAGAATCACATCACTTATCTGAATTGTCGGTGCCTCAGATTCCTGACCAGGAAAATGGAATTGGCAGATCTTTTGGATCACCACTCAGAAGAGTAGTAAGGAATGCCTAACAGCTTTGAAGTGCTATGTAAATACTAAGAGGACAAGGAATTGGAGGGAGACTTAAGCATCCAAAGACTCCAGCAAACTTACAAACAAAGCAAACAAAGGGGGCTGGGCGTGGTGGCTCACACCTGTAATCCTGGCACTCTGGGAGGCCGAGTCGGGTGGATAGCTCAAGGTCAGGAGTTTGAGACCAGCCTGATCAAGAGCGAGATCCCGTCTCTACTAAAAAATAGAAATGATCTGGAAACTAAATATATATATATATAAAATTAGCCGGGCATGGTGGCGCATGCCTGTAGTCCCAGCTACTTGGGAGGCTGAGGCAGAAGGATCACTTGAGCCCAGGAGTTTGAGGTTGCTGTGAGCTAGGCTGACGCCACGGCACTCTAGCCTGGGCAACACAGTAAGACTCTGTCTCAAAAGAAAACACATGGGAAGACCAAACACTTTAGATATTCTATAACGTGCAGTTGGTCACTTCACATGAGTGCCTTTCTCCTCCCTCTTCAGGTCTGTGCCTGGTCTCACTCATTTGCATTTTGAGCCCAGGAGGCAGGTGGGTTTTGAAACCTGCATTCAGCATAATCCCTAGTGTTTTGCTATTGCTCATAAATGATCAATAACAACAATAATGAAAAACACAACAGGAGGTTCTTTTCAGCAGTCATTTCTCTCCATTTCAGGATGAGTGCTCAGCTGTTTGATACAAAGCTGTTCAATTTTGGGAAACTGTAACACAGGTACAATATCTTGAAAGGGAGGAATTGAGGTTTCTGAATGTTTCTTAAATTAATAACTCTAGGCTTGGCCTCTTTAGATGCACAAGCGCCAGATCCTTGCCAGCCTTGTTTTAGAAAACAGTCAAATCAGTTTTGTTCTAAAAAGTATCTAACAGGAATTATAACCATATTAAGAACACTTTGCTCTAACCGCCCTGACTCTGACAGGACATTGCTTCCTGAGATGTTCTTGAAATTACTAAATCTTAATACTCTACTTACTTATGAAAAGTATCCCTCTTCTTTAGACACACATATTTATTAATTCCCAAATATCTGTTCCAAAGGTAAATAAGCTCCCACCCTTTCATTCCCTCGGAGACTGCATATTTCCCGACAGCCTGTTCCAGTCAGAAGACTGACTGAGTCACATCTTAATAACACACCAGTTACCTATTTCTAGGACCTCTTTCCTTCTGAAATTTCAGTGTACATCAGCCAGACAGCTGGTTAGAGCACGGTTTCCTGGGCCCCATCCCCAGATAGTTTGTTTTAGTAGGACTGAGGTGGGGTACGACACTGATTTTCTAACATGTTCCTCAGTGATGCTGACACTAACTGTCCATGAACCATAGTGTGGAGGACAGCAGAGTGACTTTCCTTCTCAGACTTGAAGTGATGTGAGTCTATGAATCCTGACCCTGAGGGTTGGGGAGAGCCTGTTTCAAGCAGCGTACATGGGCACGAAGACCAGCACTGCCGTCCCAATTTTACTGGTACTGCCACACCAGTCATAGACGGTACTGCAGGAGGCTGGAGCCGGCAGTGTCAGCAAATGTCTAGCTCCCCAAGGCCCTGGTCAGATAAGTCCCGGAGCTCATGGTGAATTACAAGTCCCTCTGGACTCGTACTGGGAATCAGGGCTACATTTTCACTGATTGGTTGGTAAGTCAAGGAAGCAGCCAAGTGCAGAAATAGGCTGGTGGACTTCTTGTGATTTCATTTTTAAAAGCACCCAAAAGAAGACATATATACATATGCACAGACATATGTATACACACACATGTATATACATATGCAATCATATAGATAAATATATTACAGATACGATCGTATTTAAAAATGAATATACACAGATAATGATCATATATAATTAAATAGATAACACTGTAATCATGATTTAGATACACGTACAATTATATACGTGTGAACACATGCACACCACACACAATCCACCCATTAGTGCCCTTTCGCTTACATACATCTTTAAGTTGATGAAACTATTTCCCCCTCTCTCATTTCTCAGAATGCTCATTGTCATTTGCATCTTAACTTCCTCTTCAAAGTTGCCTTGATATTCAGCCTTTAAAAATGTTTTTCAAGTATATAGATGCTGAGAGCTGGGAGTTAGTGGTGTGATTTTGCGGCTGGGCACCCTCTAGCGGAGCACCTGACACTGGCAGAGAATGGCTACCATAAAGTGAGAGGAAGACAAAAGGCAGAATCTGTTCTCTGAATTCTTGTGTCTCTGTTTAGCCTTACAGGAAACATTAACTCCACCAAAGGGAAATTCCGCTACAAAAGGAATGTCCTCCTCTCTTGAATCTCATCAAAGGCAGAGGCAGAAGCTCCTTACTTATCTGTTGTTCGTAATATGACAAAGGGACATTTTTCCTGAGGGTCCTATGTCAGAGACATGACTGATCTCAGCAGTATAGTTTTCAACACTTTTCTTAGAGTGTACAAAGGTCATTTGTATTGGTTCTCAGCGTACACCGGGGCCACGCCAAGTCAAAGTGCAATTTGTTGAATACAATTTGATAGAGGAAAGAATCAGAGAATTTCCAAGATTATTGCTGTGCTTCTAGCTGTTACCCTCTTCTTGGTGAAGAGTTCATTTCAGCAACAAAGGCGAAGCCATGGGTAGGCTAGCTCTCAGTCTCGTGTTGACATGTACAAAGCAGGGCAGCTTTGTGCGAAGGCCAGGCGGTCTTCTGTTCAGGTATATGCACATTCGGCTCCTCAGCTTTCATAGCAGGCTGAAACCGAGGCGTAGTTAGCTCCGCTGTCTTCCAAGGTTTGTCAGGTGCTAAAACCCCAAATCCCTGCCTCCCAACGCCCAGTTCAGGGAACGTTATTTGAGGAGAACCTTCTGAAGGATATGCTTTTGTCTTTCATTCAGTAACACCAACAGAGAGCTGTTAATAGATTAAAGTGCTGGTGAAACTGTTGTACCCGGCAATGCTTTTTATTTGCTGGATGTTGCTTTGTTGTCTAATTTAAGACATATCAGTGAGAGCAGAAGGGCTCTATTTATCCTAGCAGTGGCATCAGCATCAACAGCAGCGAAGTTCTGAATAGTTCTGAATGGCATCTTGGGAACTATAATTGCAGAACTGCAAATTTTTAAGTCTTTTGGGAAAAAAAAATTGTAAAAGGGAAGTTTATCCTTTATGTATAGTAAACTTTTCCCCAATCTTCTTTTCTGTCTCAACTTTCCTATATCCTTGAAAGAAACAACAATGGCAGCAACAAACTCTCTGTCTTGTCATCTTCTCTCTGCATCTCTGAACCTCCCCCTCCTGGCAGGGGGCCTCCCCTCCCCTCTCCTTCCCATGCAGACCCCTCCCCATCGCACTTCTCCCCACTGTCCCCTCTCAAAAGGTGGCTACAGGAAGATTCCAGCACCCGTTTTTCCCATTGGGCACAGCCACCTGGAAATTATAATTCTGTACCAGTTCTAACAGCTTTTCAGAAAAGAGAGCCAGTCTAATATTCCGGAGAATAAAATGTTGCCTGTGGAATACTTTGCATATTCAGCCTGCAGGGCTGCTTCAAGGGCATGTGACTGTACAATCGCCCGGGGCCACACGCGCAGAAGGGCCTGGTCCTCGGTTAAAGGCTCTGTTGTTATCATCTTGAAAATGTTAATACTTGTGAGCAAAGGGCCCTGCATTTTCGTTCTTCCCTGCACCTGGCAAATTACATAGCTGGCCCTGTCGGCATGGCATCGTCAGTCCCGGGGAGTTTGAGAAGTGAGTTAGCAACCAGAGGAAAGACAGCAGGGCTGGAAATGTCACCAGCTCTGGGTTCAAGGGCAGAGTGTGGGGGAAGAAGGGTGAGAGTGACTTCATAGCCCGTCCCCACAGGTTGCCTGTGCCTGCTTCACGGCACTTTGGTGCTAGAAGACTGACAGGAGCCTCTTTCTCTTTATTCCAAATCCGAGGCTGAAAGGTTAGACTTTTATCAAGAATGATTAGGATGTGAGAGTGACTTGCGGGACTTTGAAGCTCTGATGAAAGGCCTGAGGAAACACTGGTTTGAATTCACACTGAAAAGGCCACAGGATTGGAGCCTCCTTCGGTACTTGCCCGTCTAGCTCACATTTCAAAGCGTTTAAGCATCATCATAAATTCTCCGTAAGGTTCCTTCCCTTGGAAAATAAAGAGCATTTTATTCAACCCCTAATCGGCTTATAATTTATTTATTTGCAAGTTGAAAATCTTCCTTTTTTAAAGAGTGATTTTTTTTTTTTACTTTTTTAAAATAAAAAAGGTGTTTTATGTTCTTTTCTTTGATTTTATATTAATGAAAATGACTGGGAACAATATACAGAACTGCAGTCAGTGTAGCTATTACTTCTAGATCACTGCGTTGCATTGACATTGACAGAGCATTTACGCCCTGACCTGAGCTCCCACGAGGTTGGTGTTTCTTGGGAGCAGGCCATGGTTTAGTCCTCTTTAACTGTAACACAAGCCTTGGCATGCACAATCACTCAATAAAAATTTATTGAAAAAGCATGACGTTAAATATTTTTTAATTCCAATAAAGGGACACATTTAAAAATAATGTTAAAATATTTTGTTTTATAGTGATATACTCTATTTATTGGTATGTCTCAGGCACTTTACATAAATTAACTATGCCAAGTCTTATGACAACCTTATAAATTATTATTATGAGTCCCATTTCATAGATGGAGAACTGAGGCCCAGAGAGATCAAGAGTCTTCCCCAAGCCCACCTAGATTAAAAAAAAGAAAAAGTTTCTTAATGGACTTTGTTTAATAAGTATAAAATCTAACTATGAATAACTGTGCTTCCAATCTGAATCAGGCTATGGACTGAAAAAATATTTTGCACTCAACTGTAGAAAATCACAAGCCCTGTGAACAGAGAGAAAAATGACATTCCAAAGAATTTCTTCACTGTCACTATCAAAGGAAGAGCAAACAGAAAGGGAAAATATAGAAAGGACACACTTTTCCAAGGAGTCAACTCGGACACACAGAATGCCAGGAATTAAACATTTTGGAGTAGAAAATGACAACAGGCGGTTGATGGTATATAGTGACTCCTGCCTGAAGTTATTACCTACTTCCATTCTTAAGCGTGAATTGAGAAATGCAGCTTGAAACAAAAGTGAATCTCCCATAAAGATGAATTCCAAATAATTTTTGTAGATACCCGTCCTCGAGAAGCTGGAGCTTAACTCTCCACTCCTGACGTGCAGGCGACGCACAGTGCCTACCTCCCAGAGTGTAGTGTGGAAAGGGAGGGCAGAAGGCTCACTTTACAGTGGAGAAAACTAACAAACACTGCCTCAGCCAGGTGATCACAGTCACGCTGACAGTGACAAGTCATGTTGGGAGGATGTACCCTTGGCGTGTGGTGATGAGAATGGCACGTCACCTCCATCATCCTCCTCCTCAAAACCCGTAACTTCAGACTAACCATAAGCAAAACATAGAACAAACCCCAACTGAGGGACATTCTGCAAAACACATGACAAACAAGCCTCAAAACTCTCAAAACAAAGAAACTGTTATGAAAAACAAGGACTATGAGAAACTGTCACAAGCAAGAGGAGCCTAAGGAGAGGAGAGGTGATGACCAAATGCGGTGGGATGGCCCAGATGGGATCCTGCTACACAAAAAGGTTGAGGGAAAAAAGCTAAGGAAATCTGAAAAAAGTTAACAATGTACCGATATTAGTTCATTAATTTTGACACACGTGAGATGTTAATAAATAGGGGGAATGTTTAGGTGGTGTATTAGGAACTCCTTTTTCTATCTCCTTAATTTTTCTGTAAATTTAAAACTATCCTTAAAGAAAAGTTTATTTAAAAAAAGTACAAGGGAGTTTTACAATATACTTGGTCCTGTTAAATTGCTAGAAAGCTCTCTTGATTGAGTTGTTTTTGCTGCAGAACAGGAAGACATGCTTGGTGAACGTTTCATAACCAGTTTAATGATGATGACCTTCCATAGAACAGGAGAAACCATGCTGTCCCATAATGAACCTGCTGCCTCCAGCGTGCACGCTCCTCGGATTGAAAGCAGGGAGCCAGAGCAGTTGGGAGTAGCAGATGGTGTCTGATGACCAGGCTGTGACTTCAGGTCTCTGCAAGACCCAGGGAGTGAGGCATCCTTCCTCCCTCCTTTCCTGTAGCAAGGGCCTGAATAGAGTGTAATTCAGTGCGTTCCAGATGAGTTAACGGGTGACATACCAGTGAGTATTTTCTAACAATTAATTTTAATGTATTCTACATGTCTGATGTAAAAGACTCAAAATGACCTCCCAGTGTTCCTAATTAGTGCTCTCAGTACAACTTCCTTATCGTTTTTTAGAAGTGGCTTATGTTATGTTTCCAATTTTAGCATAAATTACAATTTATAATTTTTGTGTATATACCCTGGGAATTGATTGAGGAGATTAATATCTATGTGGAACTATCATAAGTAAAACAATATATTCAGGTAATACAATGTTAGGAAGGGTTTCCCAAGATGTTCTTGAAGACACGTGAGCCGTGAATCTTCTGTGACAGATGCAAAGGTGCATATCTTGCTTGTGTAACAGCGATTAGAAGATCTATGTGAAATGGAGGACAAGAAAGCTTTCTATGCTTTTAACATCAAAATGTAAAATTAACTGTACGTATGAATAGATAATCTCAATTCTGAAAACAATACAAAGGTGGCATATTTTTGTCTGATATTTAAACATTATTTTAAGAATTTACCAGTGACATCTTAACTTTCATATTGTCATGGCTTGGGTTTCTTCCAAACAATTGGAATTTGTTCTTTACCGTATTTCTTGTGTCTACAAGAACATATATTCTAAAAACCCAAATAAGGTTATAAATATCAGCAAAAATGCATGATCTTGTGGTAATTCAGCTGTTAGAAAACTGGCCTTACTTATTCCATTTTTATGTGCTTGATAACAATAAAGCACAAACATGGAGAAAATTCTCAAAGATTATACTTCAGCATGTTAATGGTGAATACATATGGGTAAGGATTATTTTAATCTTATTTTTTATATATTGTTCTGTGTGTTAACTTAATGTTTTTTACCTTGAAGTTATGTTCCCTTTATAATTGGAAAAACACTGCTATCCCGTAAGTCGTAAAGCATATCACAACTAAAATTTGTTGTGTTAAACATTTACTATTCAATACATTTACAATGAGCTATATTGTGAAAATGTTAGTTTAATCATAATAAAGTAAGTTACATTACTGATATAATAACAATTATTACCATAACATGGTACAACCTTATTAGTTTGAATCTGGTAATTTCAACTTTAGCAAGAAGATTATCTTTGTTTTGTTTTTAATAAAAGAAGGATGTTCTAAGCAATCTCATAGTGTTCCCAAGCTTATCAGAGGATGTTAATATAATCAAAAAAATATTGGACTAGTTAAAACCCTTAATAATCCTCATTTACATATCACTGTTTTACATACATTTATTTTGTGCACTGAAAAGTATGCAAATGCACTATCTCTTTCTTATAGAGTGCTTATGACTAAGGAAATGTGACAGAGAGTACCTGCTGATTTTGTGTATTTGGTAAGCGAAGGATAGAGGGCCAGACTTCTCTGATCTACAGGCCAGGCGGTGAATTTTAGGTTTCTGGAAAATTCCTCCAGCCTCCAGCGTTATCTTCCAACTCTGCCCGATACCTGGGATTCCTTTGCCACATGATATTGACGTTCGTCTAGAACTGGAACTACAGTTACAGATACAAATATCTCAGAATGGAATCACATTGATTTTATCACACTAAAGTGGAAGTTACTGATGGAAGATTTTCTGAGAGTGGTATTTGCTCGTTGACTTCTTGGTTTCTTTGGATCAGGTGCTTGGGGGAGTCACTCCCTGAACTAGATGATTACGAAGCACAGCAGGAAAACACAACAGGAAAAAATACAAAGGAAAATTGGAGGTTGGAATAAAGAACAAACTTAGTCTTCTGCATGCATTTATTTGGGCTTAGTTGATTAACTTGCTTTTATCAACAAAGCAACTTGTAAACTAAGATGGTGGAGTAAATGTGGGCTTATTCACTCCTCCTTAAAACCCACACCAAATAACAAATAACGGAAAATTGTAAAAAAAAAAAAATACCATCTTCAATGATATAGGAGAATGTCCATAACCCAAAATTATACCCTCTTTGAAGTCTGTCTTCCAAATAATATGAAATCTACACAAAAGCATGTGAAGAAACTCAAGGCTACACATACACCCTCAGATCTTGAGCAGGAAACAGAATTAAGTTTTACGGCGACAATTGCCCTATCTACAGATGCTTTCATTAGAAGACCTTGGAGGGCTAGAGTTATTATAACCCTTTGATAGAATTTGGGAGTGTCCTTTTAGAAAGCACACGATTGCAGGGAAAGTGGAACTGAAGGAGAATCCACATCAATGATGCCATTTCTATTTGCTGTGGCTCGGCCACTTAGCTCATAAAGAATGTCAAAGGCGAGCTAGGGAGAAGCAGGGAACTCAGAGCCTGTCACCTCAAAGAAGTTGTAAAGTAACAGTGTCTGATTCAATGAGATGTTTGGGACAAATAAGCCCAGTAAGAGCTGCAGACTTGAAAACATAGACTGGATCAGCACAGGGCCTGCACACACGTGGTGGGAGAAAAAATACAAAGGAAACAAACACATGCATAAGTCAGGCAAAAGATGAAATATGCACAAAAGGGAACGTACTCATTTACAAAAAAATAAGGAAAGTTAAGAAAAATGATATTTCATGGTCTCAAAGTAATCACGGGCAACATGATTTATTGCTCTATTTTTTAAAAGGAAAGCTCAAAGAAGAGACTCAAGGATTCAAAAAAGAGATTACAAGACAACACCAGGAGACAAAAAAACAAGCTGGCTGTGTGCAGAAAAGCCAAGGAAACATAAAGCAAAAATATTACAAAGATGAAAAAGCACAGAAGACAGAACACGTGTGACTAAAACCTTTCTTCTTGGCCTCGCACTGCAAACTCAAAATGAATAAAGAAAAAGGACATAGAAAATATTATGTATATATGACACGGGGGTCCAACATACAAACAGAACAATGGAGATGAAAAATCAAGATGAAAGATATAACGGGAGAAAACTTTCCCGAAATAAATTTGTTAAAATGCAAATTGAAAAAGCACAGTGTCTTGGAGAAAAAGAATTAAAACGGAATGACCAACAAGAAACATTCTCAAATGCAAGTATGATGGAAAGAATTACATAGGTATACAGGCTGAAAAGTAAGTCGTTTACAAAAAAAGGGAAATAGATTGATGTCAAAATTCTCTACACTCAGTGCTAGAAGACCATGAGTTAATATTTAAATGTCAAAATCTGACAATGTTGGGAGCAAAAGACAAGGAGAGAACAGTCATTCCTCAGTATCCACAGGGGATTAGTTCCAGCACCCCTGTTCATACCAAGATCTGAGGATGCTCATGCCCCTTATATAAAATGGTGTAGTATTTGCATATAACCTACATACATCCTCTCGTACACATTAAGTCATCTCTAGATTACTTATAATACTTAATACAATGTAAATGGTATGTAAATAGTTGTTATATTGTGGCTTTATGAGTATTTTTTTGTAGTTTATATGGGTCTTTCTTTTGAATATTTTCCCTTCATTCATTTTGTTTATTCATTCATTTAATGAAAATATCAATAAATACCTATTGAGCACGAATATGTGCCCTGGTTCTGGTTCTTTATCTGTTTTTTTTTTCAGTAGGTTGCATTAGCAATTTATATATTTTTTAATTTAAAAAAATTATGGGATACAAGTGTTTTTTGTTACGTGGATGAACTGGATCATGCTGAAGTCAGGGCTTTCAGTGTACCCATTATCAAAATAGTGTGCATGGTACCTGATAAGTAGATTTTTATCCCTCACTCCCCTCCCATGTTCCCCTTTATTAGCTTTCAATGTCCATCACACCACTTTATGACCATATATATCCCTTGTTTAGCTCCCACTTGTAAATGAGAACATGTGGTATTTGTTTTGCCATTCCTGAGATATTTCACTTAAGATAATGGTCTCTAGTTCCATTCGAGTTGCTGCAAAAGATATTATTTCATTCATTTTTATGGCTGAGTAGTACTTCATAGTACACACATACCACATTTTCTTTATCTACTCATCAGTTTCTAGGCACTTAGTTTGGTTTCATATCTTTGCAATTGTGAATTTTGCTGCAATAAACATTCAGGTGCAAGTGTCTTTTTCATAAAGTGACTTCTTGTCTTTTGGATAGATACCCAGCAGTGGGATTACTGGACTGAATTTTAGGTCCATTTTTATTAATAGTTCTTTGAGGAATCTTCATACTGCTTTCCATAGCAAAGGATCAATAACCAAAGTTGGCTCTTAGAAAAGATAAACAAAATCCATAGACCACTAACTAGATTAACCAGAAATAGAAGAGAAAGGACTCGAATAAGCTCCATCAAATGAAAAAAGAGACATTACAACTGATACCACAGAAATGCAAAATATAATCCATCCTTGACTACTATGAAAACTTCTGTGCATACATACTAGAAAGTCTAGAGGAAATGGATAAATGTTTGGAAACACACAACCTACCAAGCCTGAATCAGAAAGAAATAGAAATTCTGAGCAGATCAATAACATGTAGTGAGATTGAAATGGTAATAAAAATCTCCCAACAACAACAAAAAGCCCTAGAGAGATTCACAGCTGGATTCTACCAGACCTACAAAGAACTGGCACCTTATTCTACTAAAACTGTTCCATAATATTGAGAAGAAGGGATTTTTCCCTAACTCATTCTACAAAGCTGGTAACACCCTGATACCAAAAGTAGGAAAGGGCACAAAAAAAAAAAAAGAAAATTACTGATCTTCTGAATTTTTTTGATCCAGAGTTAGTTGAATCCACAGATGTGGGACAAGCAGATATGGAAAGCCAACTGTATAACTAAGAACTTTATACCTAGCCAAGCTTTCATTCAAGTATAAACTCAAAGGACAGATTCTCAAATGTGCAAGAATTCAGAGAATACAGGCAAAAGAACTCTTGAGAAACAAAAAACAACCCCCCCCCCCACAAAACCCAAATTCTGGTCAAAAGAGTTGCTCAAAGTAAGTAATTGAGGAACAGAAAAGATGAAGTAAACAGAGTGGGGGTAAGCATTCATAACTTTTCAACATAACATTAAGATTAATTCACTTTGGGAATTGTGATTATGAAACGGAATTTAGATGTTATAAAGCCTAATAATAAAAATCAGCATGGGGAGTGGGAGGAGTAAAGCATGTTTATTTCCTCTTCTTTCATCACAGGGGGCCAATTGACACGTACTAAAAGAATAAACATATGTCAACCTCTTAATGCTGTTATAAACTTCCTTTTACTTAAATTTGGGGGACAATTTCAGGAATGGTTAGCATTTCTTTGGTGAAGAAAAATGTGCCTGAATTTTAGCAACTCCTTCACTTTTACTGTAACTCATTTTTTCTTATTTTAAATACATGTACAATTAGATGCAACACTCTGTCAAGACAGCAGAGACAGTTTAATCTGAATTTCTGATCAGTTGTCTTTCTACCCTTACATAGGGAGGTATGGAATGAGTGGTTCATGCCATAGACCCTGGAGATGACTTTAAAAATTGTGAATACATCACCTACCATTTATAGCTCCTTACACAAGCTGCTTCACCTTGCTGTGTGTCAGTTTCCTCATTACAAGAGTGAGGATAAAGATATTATAGTAATATACAAGGACTGTCCAGGAAGTATCCAGCCATTGTTAATATTTAATATAATGAGAACAGCTACATGGCTGGGTACTCCCCAGACAGCCCTCGTATACCTCATAGAATTAGTCAGAAGATGAAAATTTCCATTTATATAGAGTGCTACCATCGTCCCTGGCTTATTGTAGGTATATGCCACTTTTCTATACTGTTTTATCTTTTTCTTTTAGTTTAGCTAAGATATATTTGGAAAATAACATCATTATTCATAAAAAATAAATATTTTAATTCCAGTGAGAGGACAAACTGGGACACAACCAAATTTCCTGACACTCAATCTTGTGTGTTATTTATGAAATTGTGCCATCATAACACTTGAAGAAAATCTTCTGCAAGATTTATTGGTATACGGCAGTTCAGCATGGTGGAGACCTTAAAAATCTACCAGTTTCATGAATATTTTCTTTGATCCATTACATTATCTCTATCCATCTGTATGGTTGGGAACTTAATAGAAAATCAGTGCTAGAGTTTGAGGTAGTTTACCCTTGCATTTGGTACTTTATCTTATATTCCCTTCTTGTGTCACTCACTGAAATGATCCTCAGTGTATTTCAAATATGAAAGGTAAATTTCTAATCAACAAAGTTCATGAGAACATTCTAGAGTTTACTGAGAATTAAGATGAATAATTCCACCAAGGTTTCTATCTTATAGAGAACCTAGCTCATGATATAACTTGGTAGTGAAAAGATATGGAAAGTTGGACCAGATACTCTCTCATTCAACAATTATTTATTGAGTGTCCACTTGGCATGAAGCTACTAAGGCAAAGCACTGTGAAGAAGACTGATACTATCCCTGTATCAGTCCTTATATCCTTATAAAAGAATTTTATGTTCTGGCAGCAAGACAGGAATTAAATAATGATTTGCTATACCAATACGTCAAGCAAGCTTGTGAATATCTTGTAATCCAGTTTCTTCATCTATAAAATAAGGTAATAATATCTACTTTACAGGGTTTTTTTGAAAAGTAAGTAATATATCACATATGAAGTCCTGGCATACATATTAGGTTTTCTGTCTCTTTGTCTCTCTCTCTCTTTTTCTGTCTCTCTCTTTTTTTCCTCTTAACTGCATGGTAGGTGTTTGAAAACAAAATAATTCAAAGATAATAACCTTTAAGCCATTCATAGTTCAAGTGTTGCTTTATATTAAATGCCACTTTGGGATGAAGTCTATTGTTCAGAAACTTCCATCTGTCTTTCTAACCAGCATAATACTAAATTCCTAGATCTTTATGAATATTGGCATTTCAAGAGGAGTTTCTTAAATTAATTTGGTACCATCATTCTGTTGCTAATTAGATATGAAAAGTGTTTAGGATCTGCAGATACCTGCCCATCCTACAGGAAATTCTAGCACTAATAATTTGTTCTGCTTGGAATGGTATAGTCATACGGGCTTGAAGTTTTAACTAGATGCTGTAATGGGAATGCAGGCTTGCTAGTTTGACAATGAATCTACAAACTTCTGAAATAAATTGAAATTTGCATGGCTATTTCAAATGATAGAACCTAACGTTCCAACCCCTTCAACTCCAAATGCTCTGATAGTAAAAGGTCTTGGCTGCATCGACATAGACCAATGGGACCAAATAGAGAGCCTAGAAATGGACCCATCCATATATGGTCAACTAATTTTCAAAAAGGCTCCAAGAATACACAACAAGGAAAGGATAGACTCTTCAATAAATGGTGTTGGGAAAACTGGATAACCACATGCAAGAAATTGAAATCAGACCCTTTTCTTATACCATACATAAAAAATGAATTCAAAATGGACTAAAGACTTATATGTAAGACCTGAAATCACAAAACTTCGAGAAGAAAACACAACGCACCAGCCCCGTGACATGGTCTCAGCAAAGAATTTTTAGATTTGACTCCAAAATTACAGGCAACAAAAGCAAAAATAAACAAGTAGGATTACATCAAACTAAAAAACTACTATGCAGCAAAGGACGCAATCAAAGAAATGAAAAGACAACCTACAGAATGGGAGAAAATATTTGTAAACCACATATCCAGTAAGGTGTTAATATCCCAAATATATAAAGAACTTGTACGACTTAATAACAAATAAATAAATATTTTTAAAATTATTTTAAAATGACCAATGGACCTGAGTAGACATTTTTCCAAAGAAGACATACAAATAGCTAACAGGTATATGAAAACATGATCAGCACTACCAATGACCAGGGAAATGCAAATCAAAACCACGGTGAGTTATCATCTCATGTCGGTTCAGAAGGCTATCATTAAAAAATCAAAAGATAACAAGTGTTTGCAAGGTTGTGGAGAAAAGGGAACCCTCATATACTGTTGGCAGGAATGTAAATTGGTACAGCCCTTATGGAAACAGCATGGAAATTTCTTAAAAAATAAAAAAAAATGGAACCACCAAATGGACAAAATTTAAAGAGGCATAGTTAGTGGGAGGAAAGATTCTGACAGGAGTAGAGAAGATAAAAAAACAAAAACCCAGAAGCAGTTTAGAGTACTAAAATTGGTTTTAATTTATCTTTTTCACCCTGAATGACACTTAGGTGGAAAAAATCATAACCCATGGTGTATAAGGACTTCTCCATTTTAGGGGGAAATATGAGAAAAATAACAGAAAACACGGCCTTGAGAGAAACAGTGGGAGACCCGTACAAGAAAAACAACCCTTGGACATTTGAACCTTTCAAAGAAGGTGCTGAGAGTCTGAGCTGACTTCCTTAGAAAAATCATTATTATTTTTTAAAAATTTGAAATGGATATACTTATTTTTATTTTTTGGAACTCTTCAAATTTGAGCAGCCCATCCAGTGGGCATCAAAACTAATATCCTTTGCAATCATTTCTAAGAAGGCTGTCAGTGTTCTAAAAATAGCCAACATTCATTTAACTTGGCATAGTTCATCAAGGAACTGAACTATCCTCTGCCTGGCCGGGGAGGTCGTAACTTGTCTCAGACTGTCTGGGAATGTCTATATTTAGTTTTCCATCAGGTAGCTTCCTCTAATTTCTTTCATGCCCATATGGTATATTATTATAACACCAAAATAAACCAGCCACCATCTCCATGGAAACAAGCACAGATGTTTTGAAATATGCCCGCAAAAAGGACCCACCTAATGAACAACCTGTATTTCTTTAATTAATTCAAATATTTTACTGTCAACTCTTTCTCTTTGAAGCCGCAGATTGTTTTTCATTTTGAGATTCACTTTCTTCCCAAGAAAAAAACCAGTTCGGTTTCTTTGGTACCACTGTGTCAAGATTCAGAAATAAGATTCCTCTTGAAAATCCCAGGTTATGGAGTAATTCATCTGTAATCACAATTTGAAGCTTTTTATCCTCTGAATAAGGGTCACATCATAGTCATATGGATAATATTGCTCTTCTTTTGTTATATCAAGCATTTTATTTTGGAAGCATTTCTCCTAGATGGGCCAAAATACATATTTCTATTTAATAAGTCAGAATCTTATACAGCTCTGTTTTAACAATTATGCAAACTCCACCTAAAATTTTTCCTACATTCATCCAATATCCATGATTTCCCCCCAAATACTCCTGTGAGCCAGAAGACCACGGCCATTTTTTTTTTCTTTCCTCATTTTATTGTTCATTTGGTAATCGTGTCCAAAATCTGACCTGGGAAATAGATTTTACCTGCCTGAATTCCTAGGTTGGGAATAGATGACATTTTTTCCCTCTACTATTAAGCTGTGCTGAAGGAATATCAATTGAGTGTCAAGACAGGTGGGCTAAAGCTTAACTCTGAAAGGAATTACCATATGGGTTTATGTGATGGCATAAGGAAACTATTTTGGGTGGAGTGTTATTAATAGCCTATTATAAATATTAATATATATTATTGATTCTTTTTAAAGTTTACTGATAACATTCATATGAACTTGAGTCCCCTGGAAATCCAACAGATGGGGAACAAAGAAGACCAAAGACAATGCAGATTAATGCAACAGGTGAAGGGAAAGCTTTCACAGTACTTTTCTGTTTGCCAAATGGCAACTCCCTGGAGAACTCAGCAATGGGAAGACAAGCCGCTCACACAGAGATGCTGAGAACACCCCCACGCCCCCGCTGAGCCCCGAGATGAATTGAGGTGAAAAATAAGAGAGGATAAAGTCTTTGTCACATCTCCCGTGTAACCAGTTTCCGTTATGGAAAGCAAAAGAAATGAACAAACATCAAACAAACAAAAAAACTGAGATGCAATTCCGGGCCTCATGCATTTTATCAACTGATAGGAAAGCTGACATCTAGTCGCATGAATCAAAACATAATACTATTTTTTATTTAAGCAGGTAATATTTTTATTTTCATACATATGTTCAAAGAATAGAATTATATAAAATCTTGCTGTCATTTTATTAAATTACTACTAAATTAATAAGAGCATATAGTGTATGTTTTACCTTTTATAAACCCATTTAAACCCATTATGCTTAAAAAATAATCACTTAAGGACCATTACAGCAATTATTACTCTAATTACACATTCAAAGAAGACACTAGGTTTTTATCTTTAAGGAAGCCATGTGTAAAAACGGGAACCTGGAAATAGCCATAACTTTTTAAATCTGTATTAGCAAACACCAATTTGATCATTAGTGGTATTAACGTGAAATTAGAGAAGCTTGTTATAAATGATAACTAACAATTCTTAAAATTTTATAGTCTGTATTATAATAACTGAATTCTTGTTATTAGGTGAAAGTACATAGTTATTAAGGAAATTTCATAGCTCTAATTATTTCACTAGAAGAAATTTTATTTTCAAAGTGTATAAATAGCAGTTGAAGTTTGAGTAGTACACAATGCTGATGTGTAGTTGTGAAATTTTTACTAATGTATGCTCTTTATAACTCAGAAACCAGAGTCAGCATTATTTAGGAAAGATAAGACATAGTGCATTCTTTATGGGAATTTTACCCCAGAATTACAATACTGTCATGGATAAGGAATCCACAAATTTTATCTTCTGGGATATCTGGAGCTATAAGTAACACCTCTGGATTTGATTTCTGAACAACTGTCTAAAAATTATAAAGGTTGTTGTATAAAATCTCCCAGAATTCCCAAATAAAATCTTAGCCCCCAAATTTCACTACACTGAATCAATAGTAAACAAAGCAAACCTTGGGAATTCTGTGAGATCAGGCACAAATGAAAAAGTTCTGAGTTATAACTAATCATTTGGATTCTTCAATCCCATTTATAGAGAAAAGGATACAGATCATGTTTAGTGTTGAAAGGACCACTTTGTAATGCAGATACAATTCATCGTTAGTAGTGAACACTATGGCTCATTCTACATAGTCACGTGGTCTCTGAGAGTCAGTTCTCAGCTTAAGAATTACCATTCACTCAGAGTTTGGGGATTGGATTGAGAAGAGAAAAATGGATCATTGCTACTTAATAACATGAATAGATGGAAAACAGTGCCATCATAGATATGACAAAGGAAGCTCAATCAGGTTGCCTTGATGAAGGAACCGCAAAGGAACTGGCCAGTGTGGTCTGCTGGGGTATGGGAGGGTGGGAGGTCATGATGGGCAAAATTTATCTAAAACCATGAACATCAGTCAAGAAGCTACATCTAGGGAGTTGTGGGACCTCATGAAGAATCTCAGATATGAAAGTTGTGGCATGCAGGTGCACTGCTTGGAGTGGATGTTGTTACACAGACCAAAAAAATACTGGAGTACTCAGGAGAAGAGAGCCTGAGGATGGCATTGACTCCTAATGCTGCCCCAAAAGGGCGATCATTACGATCGATGTTAATAGACACCACAGAATCACCGTATCAATGGAGAAATGGAAAAGTACTCAGTAACAGCCTACAAGGTCCCAGGCTAAATGTGAAAGTCGTGGCATGAAACCTGAAGAGTTTAAACACCCGGCCTGCTTCTATTCTTGCCCTTGCCCCCTCCAGTCTATTCAAGGAAGCAGAAAGAATCTTTCAAAACCCAAGTCACTCCTCTGCTCAACACCTGCAGTGACTCACCTTTCACTCAGAGTAAACATCAATGTCCTCGCAGTGGCCCAGAAGCCTCACATGATCCGGCTGTTGTCACTGCTCAGATCTTTTCCCCCTTCCCAGCTCACCCTGCTCATGCCACATGGCCACTCTTCCATCCCTTGGGTTGTGACTTTGCAAGGTCTCTCCTCTTTGCCTAGGCTGCCCTCCCCAGGTGTCTGATGGCTAAGCCGCCATGTCTTGTGTCTCTGCTCAAAGGACGCCTTCTCAGGGATGTGTAACCTACCCTCAGGTTTTAAAATTGTAACCTACAGGCCCTTATCCCCGATGCCATTCCCCATTCTCTCACCCACTCTGGTTTCCTTTTTATTCCCAGTTTCCACCATCTTTTCACAAAGTATGTAATTTACATATCATGCATCTTGTTATTGTCCCCTCCCCTAGAATATAAGCTCCATGAAGTTAGAAATCTATGCTTGTTTTCACTAATGGATCCCAAGTGCCTGTGCTTAGGAATGAAAAGAACACGAGCAAACCTTGGGGGGATGAATGGAATAAGAATAAGAAGGCATGAACAAGCTGATGATCACACGGCAGGTGAGCTGTGGCTTGTGCTCAAGTTGCTTCTTACCATTCATTCATTAGATGTAGACTAAAATGCACCTGGCATTGAGTAGGGAAAAAAGCCAGTATCTAAGCCACTTTTGTTATTCCTGAATACAGGATTGGCTACAAAAATGGCCTCAAAGCCTTGACTGTTAGATTAAAAGTACAGCAATTTACAAACGGAGATCTTTGTCCCTGTCACAGAGAAGAGTTTTGATTCCCTGATGGATTACTCGTAGTCCTGTTCTTTACCTGTACTTGAGCCTGATAAGTCCAAACTTTCCCCTGCAATTTCCTGAGCCAATGGTGTTCTTTCAAGAGGCAATAACACAGCTGTCATCAATGGAAGAATCTGAGTTGCTATTCTGTGGCTGAGCTTCCTTCCAGTGTCTGCTGAGCCGAGTCAGCCTCCGTGTCCTCTGGTGGTGAGAGTGGGGCTGCTGCGGGGGTGGCGGTGGGCTTAATTAAGTCATTAACCTTCATCAGCAGTTCTTTTTAAACTAAGAAAAAAAAACCCACCCCAGATGTAATTGGGTATTAATATGAAATATGGAACTTTCAGACTTCCTCCTATTCCATTTTTAGAACACAGACATCATTACCATGCCTGGCCGAGCGTGCTCTAGGAGGGAACTGAATGATGGCCCTGGAAGGCATGCATAATTGGGATGAGGCCCTCTGAGGAACGTGATGATGATTTTTATAATTCTACCCAAATGCGAGTCTCTCTTTATGGAGCCAGTGAGCCCAGCATGGCATGGCATGAATGGGATTATGGGATCATGACAGCCCGGGTCCCCTTGCCAATAACATCTAAGCCACATAAGTCAATCGGAGACACTACAGCCAAGGTCGCCCCTGGGGGTGGACTTTTACCTAACAGGGGAGATCTGGAGCTTGAATGAGGGAGTGGAAAACAAAACAAGGGGTGTTAATCGAAGCAGCTGGCCCAGCTCAGGCCATGTGACCCACAAGGGCTCCCAGCCAGGACCCTTCAGCCTGCTAACAAAGAGGAGCCTGGAGCCCACTTTTCCGCTCAGCACCAGCCTTTTCCTGGTCTTACCAAGTAATTATTCCAGGAATCCATGTTGAAGGCAATTAATTTCTCTATGGTGTCCTGTATACCTTCCTGATCCAGCAGGAAGCTGGCTTTGCCCCCGCCTACAAGCCTTGCTTCTCTGTCTTCCTAGGGAGAATGCCAGGAACCCTCTGATTTTGCTGGTTGCCTTTTAATTCCTCAGATTGTCACTCTCACTATTGGTTTAGTTTTTGTGTATACATATGTGAGGCAGAAGTCAGAGACGTATTGCACAGTCTAGTGTGGAAAAAGAAGAGAGAGACAGTTTCTAATTTACAATGAACTAAATTACAACAAAATTAAATAATCAGATTCTTCTGCCATAAGAAAAATTTTGGAGTTTTTTTTTTTTTTTTTTTAGAATCTATGAAATTTCTTCATAGAGGAAACTATGAAGAAATGAGAGTAGAGGGCCATAGAACCAGAAAGAAAGCTAGCCTGCCTGCCTGTCTGGGCTGCACACCCCTAGTGCTTCCCCAAAGTTCTGCCCAAATAGGTGGATTTCTCAGTTCAACTCTTTTAATGTCATGAAACACTGGCTCATTCCAGTTGACAGGCATCTATGTTGGAACATACAAGTATCGGCAGATGCTCTAAGGGGCTACCAGTTGCTGATCAACTGAGAATTAATTTTAGGAGATTGCTTCCAATGTCCAGCATGAGTTCAGCTGCTCTGAGGACCTGGAGTCAGGCTTGGATGCTGAGGGACTCAAAGCATGGAATATACTGAGTCTAAACAGAACTCAGTGGAATAAGTCTTTCCAACTGTAGGAAGGCTCTTGTTGTCCAGCTGTAGCAGAGGTGCACCAGACTCCCAGGAGTTTTGAGGTGTGAAGAGAGTCAATGCATATTTGATTTAGCAATGGTTGATGGTCTGGTGTGAAGAAAAGGTGAACAGTTTTTATCAAATGAAGCAACGAAGCTGCATGTCCTTGGACCTCTCATGGAGCAAGAATGGTTAGGATTTGGCATTTCTATAAAGGCACAGATTGTGTAAGTACCAAGAATAAAATGCACAAATTTGTACCATAATAATAGGATGGCTTCTTCATCTTATTCTGAGATTCCTTTGTTTGGTTATTCTTTTAGAATGTTTTCAGAAGTCTCAAAGAGAACAGGAAAATTCCTTTTAGCTTAGTAACTCTTTATCCGGCTGCACATTAGAATCACTGAGGGAGAGTTTAATAAAACACGGATGCCCAAAGATTTTGATGTAATTGGTCCATAGTACAGTCTAAGCATCAGTATTTTTTAAAAGCTCCCCAGATGGTTTTATTGTGTCGCTGGCACTGAGAACCGCTACACTAGCTTAAAGCCATGTAATCCTGAGCATCAGGCATTGAGTGGAAGATCAAATAATGTTGTTTTTAATCCACTCCCAACATGTGGGCATCAAAAATGAAACACATTTCCTTTTTCAAGGGAGGGAACATCAGTGTCTCTGCAGCTTGGATAGCAGGAAAGGGTCGATGCTTTCAGAATGCAAGAGGTGGCACCCCATGCTAACAAATTGTAACAGAGGATGTTGGGGCAGATGTGCTTTTGATTGGACTGCATTTTCTAATCATCGGGTAGAAATTGTGTTCAGCAGACTGTGTCTGACTATATCAGAGGAGGGAGTAGTATGTGGAATGAATATATGAGAAGCCTGCCTCTAGGAAAGCTGGAAACACATGGGAGTTAAATTCAACACCTGAGTTAAATGTGAACAATAGTGAGACAACAAAAGAAAAAAGAAAAAAAAAAATTCCACAACAACCAAAACAGTTACTAATGGTCTTATGTGGACCAAACAATGCCCTGGCCTTGGGACAATACAAATGGCTGTGGCACAGTTTGCTCATTACTGATGGATAGACAACTAGACAACCAAACAACTATAACATAAGGTAGAAGGAAAGGCAGCATCTGGAGAAAGGCAGAGAGATGTGCTGAAATAATTAGAATGCAAAGGGGGAAGATGCATAAAGGAGGTTTCAGAGCCAGACACATCTATGTTTTTATCCTGTCAGTTTCAGCCACTTAGTATATATACAGCCTTAATTAAGGCAATTAACTTCTACCTGAACCTCAATTTCCACATGGGAATAAGAAAACCAAGTTCAATGTGTTGTTGTAAGGATTGGTAATTATGCACATTATATGCATAGCACAGTTAACAGGCACTCTGGAAATGGTAGTTTTTGGGTGAACACAGGAAAAGGGGATGGTACAGTTAGCGTGACCATGGAATTTATCACTCAAATTAGGACTTTTTTAGTGTAAGGGGAGATGCTTTAATAATTATGCTCCAATAAGAGTTTAAACTTGGAAGGTCCTGGACAAACATCATATACGGTCACTTTATAAATGATACTGATAAGGATGGCTGCAGGATGTCATTGATCAAGGATTAAAGGCATAAGATATGAATCAGACTGTCTGGGTTCGAATCTTGTATATATCACTCACTAGCCATGCAAGTGAGTCAGTTAATTAATTGGAATCTCATTTTCGTTCATTATAAGATGGGGATAATAATAATACTCTTTTCATAAATAAGTATGCAAATTAAATATTTAATATTTGTAATGTCTTTAGATGAATCTGCAGGACATAATAAGCACTCAGGAAGTTTTAGTTAATATTATTTCTACCAGGAATCAATCACGAAAGATTTACTGTTAGAAGTGGGAGAAACAGGAAAATGGAAGTCAATTGTTGCAAAAGAAGTAAAAGACTCAATTCTCCAGATATGGAAACAAGGAGAACAATATTGACTTTCCAGAGAATAATTTACTAGTGTAATAGGATCTAAAAACTTGCAGAATGAGTGAACAGGAAAGACATTCAGTCTTTGCCTGTAGATCAGTCTTCCTAAAATCTTGGTAGTGAAAAATAGGTCCCAGATGGTTGAAACCTGGAGGGAAAGTAGAATTGAGGAAAGGAAGTGGGATCTCTCAGGCCTTGTTATAGACCAAGAGGAAGGTATTAATGGAAAGAGTGAGCTTGAAGTACAGAGAATGGTAGGGGAAGTTAATGATCAAAGTTCTTGAGGCAGGAATAAAATCAAGGTCAGATAGGTGGGATCAAATCCTAGAAAGGTGGGGAGAATTTGCCCCCATATTTATTTGCTATGCTTCATGCTATTGGAATGAGACGACACAGAGTGGGAGTGGACACAGAGAGACGCTCATATGGAAGCCCACCTTCTCCCATGGGTTCTCAATCCTCTGCTGCTCTCCTTGAGGAGGCTGGGTTCCTCCATAACCATCTGGATTATCTCATCCCTCTCTCTACATGGCAAATTTTGCAACAGCCTATTGAATTTGCTACCACCTCAAATAGCTTCATAGGTGAATCATAAAAATAAACTCCTTTGATTCTACATTTTTTAGCTGTCCTCTAATCACTCTCCTATTTTATCCAAACTGTTTGAAAATTAATCTAAATTTACCACATGGCCCCGTTTCATTTATGTCCAAACCTACTGCTGCCTGGCTTCTGACCCCATCACCCCCACCATGTTTTAAATTTTCTCATTGAGAAGCGAATGAAGGTTTTTTAGTGCTTATCTTACAGAACTACCAGTTGCATGGGATCTCAACTTCCTTCTCGGACTTTTTTTTTTTTTTAACCATATACTCCTGGATCTGCTTCTACATCCCTGCCTGTTGCTTCTTCTTGACTCACAGGCTCTCTTGTTCTAACCATATCTTCAATGTTGTTATTCCTCAGGGTTCTGTCTTCAGTCTCCTCTAGTTCTCACTCTCTACAAGTCTATGGATGATATCACCCACTCCAATATTTTCGATTTCTCCCCTGTTAACTTAATGATTCTCAAACATTTTTATCCAGAGTTTTAAACTCTTATATCCAACTCCTTGCTTAAGGAAGTCTTTGAGATCTCACAAAGGTAACTGAAGTCCAGCATCTGTAAGATGAAGCTGATCATTGAACCATTCCTTCCTTGTCTATATCCCCATACACTCTGCTAGTAAAAGTCCAAGTACAGGTTCTGAAGTTAGAATGCTTGAGTACGATTCCAGCTTCCTTGTTTCCCACCCCTGTGACCTTATGGAAGACAATTAACATTTCTATACCACTTGTTTTTCTTCAGAACATGAAAGCAATAGAATTCAGTCTTTTGGGGTATTGTAAGGATGAAATGAAAAAAAAATATATGAAAACCATGTAGAAGAATGCTTATAGTGTGTAAGTGCTCAATGAAAGGTAGCTGTTATTGCTATTCAAATATTGTTATTCTCTCTTTTCATTGGGGCATTATGGCCTAGCTAGAAGCCTGAGGAATGTCTCCGATTCTGCCTTCCTCACTATCTGCATCTAATCAATTACTAACCTTCAGTGATTTTACTATCTAACCATTTAAAAAAATCTGTCTTCTTTCTTCATTTCTGATATGTACTATTCCCTTAATTTAAATCCCCATAAAATATTTTCTGTATGATTGGCACAGTTTCCCAAAGGGCCTCCTGGACTCTGATGTGTCTTCTACAAATCCATATTCAACCCAGCCCCTGGAGCGACTAACTTATACAAATATGACACTGTCACACTCAAGTTTAAAACCCTTAGATGGTTTCCATGTCTTATGAGTAAGTTAGATCGTCAGCATGGTGTGTAAACTGTGAACTTGATGCCAAGTCCTTGAAACATGTACAGGAGTGTCATGGAGTCCTGGACAAAAATAAAACACAAAGGTTAAAAAGAGACTGATTCAGCTGGATTATGTGGCCTTGTGAAGAAAAGAGATTGATGGTTGATATGAAGAGTGTAAAGAGTAACATCCCTTCTCTCCAAATTCTCTTCTTTAATATTGCATTCCCCTTACTCATTCAGGTATGTGCATGTGTATACACACACATGCACATACACACACGGTACATGAAATGGGAACAGTAGAAGAAGATCACTCTTTACCAACAGTGCTAGAGAGAGCAGTGGTGCCATGGAGGTAGAGGGAAGGTTTGTGTTTGAGTTAAGGAAAAAAAAGCCACAGAAAAGTTGAAACAAGAAAAAGCATTGGAAATAAAGGAAAGTTAGTTTATACTAGAAATAAAAAGAGATGGTAAGGTAAGGTCGTTAGAAAAATAAATAATGGTAAATTTTGGCCTCGGAGAACTTTTAAATAAAGCTGTAGATAGATAGATAGATAGATAGATAGATAGATAGATAGGTAGATACAGATGTCTATCCTTATGTATATATATATATACACACATATATATATCCATATATATCTCTCTATATATATCATATCTGTATCTATATACCTCTATATATATCCATATCTATATCTATATCTATATATCTCCTTATATGTCTATATACATAGTCATTCCTCAGTATCTGTGGGAGATGGATTCCAAAACTCCCTGCAAATACCAAAATCCACAGATACTCAGGTCTCTTACACGAGTAAAACCTACACACATCCTCCTGCATACTTTAAATCATCTCTAGATGGCTTATAATACCTAATACCATGTAAATGATATATAAATAGTTGTTATACTGTATTTGGTTTTTTATTTGTACTATTTGTATTGTTGTATTGTTATTTTTTATTGTTTTTGTTTTTTCAAATATCTGCAGTTAGTTGAATTCATGGATATGAAACCTGTGGATATGGAGGCTGCCTGTACATAGATAGATATTTTATCTATATAAATATATATTTGTATATATATATAAAATACAAAAATATGGAAATCTATGGAAAATTAGTTGTAGAAAATTTTTAAATAGGGTTGTCATAAAAGGGAATAAATTATTCAATTGTTGGTTTAAGATGTTATCGGGACAGAGTAAGATTTGAGATAAGATACCCTAATGTAGATCAAGAGACCATCAGACACTGAGGCGGGAGAAGAGGAGAAGGCAGGAGTTTTAACTAGGTAATGACTTGAGAACCTAAGACAAGTCAGTGTTCAGATTCACACTCTAACAGTAGTGCAATGTTCACGTTAAAGAAAAACTCTCAGTCAGCAGGTTTTGGGTGCTGGAGGCTTTCCGACCTCCAGGTAGCTGAGAGGTTTCAGGGTGGAAGCAGAGGACATAGAGGTGTTGCCTTTGAGCACTGCCAAAGTTATGAACCAAGCTCAGAAGTGAGAAGGTATCATGGGGTGTGTGGATGGCAGTGGGAGAGACCACAGAGCAGCAGGTGGGGTTGTGTGGGAACTTAACGACCAGGAAAGGTCAAGGGGCATGTAGAGGTAGGTCTAGGCAGTGAGTGACCATGTTCAGAAAGGTCAGCAGTGGCAGCAAGAGGCAGAGTCTTTCCTCCTGATTCAAGATGTTGGGAAATTCATAGAGTTGAGGAAGCAAGTAGGGTGAATAGAGTTCTGATTCTAGGAGAAAGGCATGTTGTTATTTGTTTCTATTTATGCTATTCTGCAGCTTTGAATTAGGCCTGTGAGTATTCATTCAGAAGGCAACCAAAGCCCTTCCAACAAACCCTGTCTTCGTGAGAACAAAAGGTAGGGACCATCTCATGTAAAACTAATCAAGAGTGGTGTAAGGTGCTTTTGGCTGCCGACATCAACTGAGAGGCAGTTGGTTACAGAACTAGTTTGCTCAGCAATGTGAGATCATCCTGAGGACCTGATTCCTTTCCATTTTCCCACTCTGCTGTCTGCACCACATCAACCTCCTGCTGGCCTTCCCATGGTCACAAACTGGCAGCCTGGCCTCAGATACCGTACGCTGAACTGTCCCACACAACCTCACCAAGGAGCAGACAAATGTCGAAACCTCTTTTTATAACATTTTTTGTAATAATCAAGCAAACCTTTCCCGGAAGACTTTGAGTAGATTTCCTCCTACATCTCGTTGACCAGCATTTTGTCATACGCCTATTACTATACTGGTTATTGACAAAGGGAGTAAAATATTGGTGATTGAACTAGACTAATTGCCATTTTCCAACTAGGGTTACAGAGCAAGTCCCCCATCCAGAGCACGTGACAGGAGAAGACACGGCCAGATGAAGGAAGGGAATGACCATCCTATCAGTGGTGCCTGTCTTTAGAGTGTATCGCTGTCATTTGAAATTGCAGCATTAGGGAAGAGAATCATGTCTGGATGAAACATCTTAGAAAATTACTTTCCCTAGTTATTGTAAGGTGTGACTTCCCCATTGGTTGATTTGATTCAATTAGGGCCTGAGGAGAATTACTTTTGGCCTGGCCTGTACGGCCACCCTCATGGATCTTTGCAGGAAAGGACTGGGGGAGAAGATTGAGATCGCTGGACAGTGCCCCCCATTGCTGAAACACGTCAAGAGACTTTTCTAAATTGTAAAAGCGGAGATTCAAAGTGAATGCACTTCCAGACGTATCTCTGTAAGTCAAGACTGGAAATGTTCTCACCTACAACTACCAGATGGGCCCACTTAGGAGGAAGGCCACTCCAGGCAGAGTGAGATGATTGCAAAATATAGAGCCAAAAATGTATCCTTTACGTAAAAAATTTAAGTAGATTATCTTAGAGTCAAATGTCTAATGATAGCCTAGAGTAAAACTTTAATTTCTTGAATTACTTGAATAATGGCATTGCATTTTTAGTAATCTCAGAATTAATGGGGGAAAAATTAATGGGAGAAAAATATACATTGGAATGTATATTATAGTAGAAGCTACTGAACTCAAAGTGATTTAAGGTTCACCATGCGGAAATCTCAGATATTGTTGATGCAGATATTAAGCTGAGTGTTTTTCTTTTTTTTTTTAATTCTAGGATATATCCTAGGAATTTGATGGTGGGATATATGTGTGTGTGGGTGCCTGAAAGGGGGGTGTTTTTCTCCTAAACATGAAATACAAAAAAAAAACAAACAAACAAACAAATAAAAATAAAACCACACAAATCCTTGATTGCTTAATTAATACTGCTGATTAGTTAAATTCCACTTGATTGAAATTTGACTTTTGATTGGTCCTTATATTTTCTACCCCACTCATGATTCCACTCTCATATCAGGATGGGCCCGTTTCATGGGTTTATGTGGATCTCATGGCACACAGAGATGGCCCAGATACTTTCCTTGATTTCGTTACTTACATTTTTATCGGATGTGCTTTCCCATGGGTTGCCTGATCTAATTCTCACAGAAGCCACGTGCATTCAGCCGAGCAGACCTCAATATCCCCATTTTACAGACAAACAAACAGAAGCTTGCGCTGCAGTAAGTTTTCTAAGCTCACACGACTAGTAAGTGGCAAAATTGGGAATTAAACCCAGGCATTTTATCTCTGAATTCAGAATTCTTTCCGCTCTTGGTAGAAAAAGTCTGATTTATATTGTCCGGTCCTAATTTTATGTATTAGGTTGGAATTGTCATAACTAGTACCCTCAGACTTGTGAGAACATGACCATGGTTTCTATATTGAATGTAGAAGTGCTGTGATAATATGCTCCTATTCTCCTCCGTGTTAAAGTGTGGAAGGATTCCCAAAGCAGACATCAGTGAGGCACCTAAGCAAATGCACCAGATTGAAGTGTTATTTCCTATCACTTCCCACCACTTTCAAAACAAGGGCTGGAAGTTGGAAAAATTTTTTATTTGACTGTGGAAATGGAAGGATAGCTTAGCAGCCAGAGCTTAGGCTTTGGGTCAAAAAACAACCCCCCCCCACCTCCTTCCACCCAACTCCACCCTCTCTCCCACTGCTTCTGGACCCTGGAGACTAACCTAAAATAGTAGACCCTCACCAAATTCAGCTAATGATAGCTAGCATACTGTGCTTTGATTGACAATACTGGACAACTATAATTTGAATATTAGAACAAGGGAATCTAAGCAAATAACCTAGCTTCTAAATTTAAAGAGAAAACAAAAAGTCATCTGATAGAAATGTTGGTACATTCTTTCTTCCTTCTTTCTGCATGTAATGGGAAAGCCACCATTTTATTGTCTAATGTTCATCCTTTTGTGTTTCCAACTCTACCTCCTCCTGCTTTCTGAGAAACTTCTATCATCTTGTTTTCTTTGTATATACTTTCTTTCCCATCAACATTTAAACATGGTAAAAACACCCACACCCACCCATGACTCTCTCAGTTAATCTCTCTCTCTTTCTCTCCCCACCCCCACAGCCAAACCAAAGAACTGTCTATTTCTATTTAAATTTCTACAACTCAACTCTTACCCCACTGCCTGCTAGTTTTTGGACTCTCTAACACCCCAAAATTATTTCTACCAATGATAAATTTATCATTTATAATGTAAAATGAAACACTTTTGGGAGTGAAAGGTGGGCTACTTATACCATTATAGCAAAAATTAGGACTCTTCTGGGTAAACTGGCACCTGTGGGGATCCTAAAAATAGGCACCTCTCAGCCTTCATGTGACTTGCTTGGCGGTGTCACACACTTAAACCTTCCTTTCTTAAGGCGTGTTCTTTACTAACGCCTCTGGGATGAGTTACCCTCTGTTTTTTCCGTATCCTCTGGTTGTTCTTTATCATTATTCTGGGCTCCTGCTCTTTCAAGCTGATAAAGTTTGTATTTCTTAGGGTTTATTCTAGGCCTTCTCACGATCTGTTTCTGGGAATGTCATTCATTTTCATGTTTTAATTACCATCTGATAATGCTGACGCATGAATTCACAACTAAAACTCATAGGATATATTCAGGTCTCAATATCCTATGGTGTGATAGGCCTCTTCTTTTGGATTTCCCACAAATACGAGAAAATTAACGTGCTAAAATCTAAAACCATCATTCACCACAAAATCATTCCTCATCTCTAATCCATCACCAAAGCCTGCATTCCACTACTTAATGCCTCAAACCTTCCCAGTTCCCTCTCTCCTCCTTACACTTCTCCAGTTCAGACCAACATCATTTTGCATTTGCACTTCCATAAGAGCCTCTTAATCCAAGTTTTCCCTCCCTTAATCAGATTTCCTTATAGGAGATGAAACTGCTATTCTCACATGCAAATCTGATAACGCCACTCTTCTGTTTAAAATATTTCAAGGGCTCCCTGTTTCTTTCAGAATGGAGTACCTGCATGATCTGGTGTTTGTTCACTTTCCAAGTCTCAGCTTTTGCTTTAACTTAGCTTGCCATTGATAAGTGTTATTAGCTCTCTCAACTGTAGATTTTTCAGATACACTTTTTCCACTGTTTGAATCATTCTCCTCTGTTCCTTCACAACTTTCATCTACCTTAATTTTAGCCTAAATGTTACTTATTCCAAAGCTTTCTCTGATTCCACTATTTTTAAATGTTCTTTTTATGAAAAGCCAAAACATTACCCTATACTTCCCTGAACATGGCACTCATCACATTGTAATATCTCCTGGGCTCTAATAGAGTATCTCACATATAATAACCATATAATAAAGAACATATGGCTGAATGAATTAATTATTGAATGAATAATAAAATTTCAGTTGATCCCTGCAGAATTGATAAACTCCAATACTCCAAGTTAAGAAAGATACTCCAAGTGAAAGGATAATATATAACAATGCATGGAGTTAGAAAATTTGGGGACATGAATTAGAAGTTGTGAAGAATACATTTTGATGAGAATAGTGAGTAGGTAAAATTGCAGTACAACAAATCTGGATTGGAAGAAACCAGTCAGAAAGGTGGTATAGTAACAGAGATGAGAAAGGAACGATATTTTTGATGACAGTCTGAATATTACGTGGGACCTTGAAAACTGTAAGGCTATTATGATAGGTAAGACAAGTCATTCAGACTGATTTTCTGACTGTACCAATGAAAATAAATCAACAAACAAAAGAGCCAAGTCATTTTTAGGTGGTTCTATCCTGGCTGGCAGCTTGACACACTATTAAAGATTGAGAAAAAACAAGCTTCTATTAGTTAGCAAGTATCCAGCAATCACTGGTGCCATTTTCAATCTGTTGGCAAAAAGCCAATGAAATACTTCTGTTTTTCTGACATAGGAGTAAGTTGTTAAAAATTCAGGGACAGCTAGTCTAGATTATGGGTCAGGTATTTTGAAAGCTGGCTTGCAAAAATTCAGACACAAATAGTTATTTTTGTGTTATTGCAGGTTTTTTCATATGTACAGCCATTTTCCTTCTCAGATTGTTAAACTAAACCCTGAACATTAAAGTGTCAGTTTACATAGTCTGTTTCTATCATTTAAAAACATTCTGAACAAACAGAAACAAATGTATATTTTCTCCAAATCACTGAGAATAATTCCAAAACGTCTTCCTTTGTAGACGAAGTATTTTTATTAGAAAAAGGGAAACCATCAAAAGGTGGAAAAGAGAAAATAATCTTCCAAAATTTGTTCTTATAAAGAAAAGTGCCTAATCCACACCAGATATTTGATGTACCTCTGTTAAAGCAATACATGGGGGCGATGATGAATTTCAGGTGTCAGAGAAGGGGTGAGGAAAAGGTTTGGATTTCTTTGTATTCCTGAAATCACACTGTCCACAGGGAAGCTGTGCACCAAAATCACCTATCATCACACCCTCCCCCCCAAATCTCATCCCTTGCAAAAAGGCAAAGCTCACTCCCAAGGAAGAATGAAAAAGGTGCAGCACGCCCACCATAATCCTCAGACAAGTTCCCCTCACATCTAAGCCTCTTGAGAGTATTTTTCAAAGGGAGAGTCACACCCAATGGAGTCAGTCACCACCCTATTTTATACAAAAATGAAATAGAATAGTATAGAAATTGCAAGCCTGGATCACATATTGTAAGGCTAAATATCACTCCATAAATTTTTGTTTCTGTCATGTGCGTCTGTATCTGTGTGTGTGTCTATGTTTATGTAGGGTTTTACTGGATCGCACTGCAAAATAGAATGTCAAATGCATTTCTTTTAGAGGTTCACGGTCAAAAACATTTGAAAGATCCTGCCCTTCCCCAGCCAGTTCCCCTGTTCTACTCTGCATCCAGCAGAGTGTGTTGCTGCCAAAAATTTCCACCTCGGCGGAAATGTTCCTGTCTGGTGTCTCCTTCCTTTAGCACTGGAGCTGAACACTGGCTCACTTTACAGCTTGTCTGTCTGTGCTAATGAACTAATAGAAACAAGTATTCTTTCTATTTTTCTCTCCTGTCTCCTAATCCAATAATTTTCAGCCACCAAAGCCTTCCAGTGAAAAATGTACACAAGAGCATTCCTTGGTCTCAATGTCCAATGTAAAATTGTGTTGGAGATTGATTGTTAAAGAGTTTAACTATTGAAAACATTTTAAACTCAAATAGACCCTCACACTATGTTTCTATTTACTGACTGTCCATTCTCACCCTTGCTTCCCTCATTCATGCTGTGGCCAGCTTTTAGTAGTCCTTGTCATTTGGTTTCCAAAGAGAACTTGGCTTTGAAGGTTGTATTGGTGCCCAAGCGTTCAAGGTCCCACAGGAGGGAAATATATAAGTTACTAAGGGGAAACAGTTTTAAATGCTTACGAATGGTAGGTTAAGGTAGACATTGCTTTACCAGTGGCACAATGTCACAGAGACCCAGATCTCTTGATGTTGGAGGATACAGCAAGCTTGATAATTAATAAAGAAGTCTGATCATAGATTTTTGGTACTACAGCTCTGAGCTGAGTGCCCAGCTTGTGTTTTTGTTCCACTGAGTTTACCCTATAAGAGGGAAGTTTTGATTGACTGTTTTGGTTGTTCTGTGGAGCGTGGCAGTGAGTGACTTGGAACTGGCCATCTCAGAGCTGCCTTCTGCGAAGCCCTTTACATGGCTAAAGTCCACCTTTGTGAAATGGTTTCAAGCCTGTCTGCTGGGGTAAGCATCCACCCACCTGGGTATTTCCCTCTTGCTCAGGTGCTCTGCAGAGGGGTTAGCCACCAAAGCAGAAGGAGGCCAGTTGGTTTGTCAGACAGTGGCAGGCACTAAGGAGCTACCAAACCCTCCTTCAGTCCATCCAGATCAAAAGCTCGATTTTCCAATGATAGTAAGCACAGCAAACCATGAACATAGTAAAAGTAAGAGATACAGGAGTTGGGATGATCGTAGGGTATGTAAGGTGACCCACCCAATTCCTAGGAAATGTCTGCAGTGCTTCTTGGACCTGAATCTAAAATCCACAGCAATAGCACCTTTCTCTCTGTGCATTCTAATAATAACACACCCAAATAGTGCTTTACAGTTCGTAGTTTGCAGACAATATTTACATATGTTATTTAATTCACCTCTTCAACAACACTGTGGAGTAATTATGGGACTGTTTTATTCAGGTTGACAAACAAGAGACCTGAGAATCCAAGAGATTAAACAACCTACACCAGTGTCACAAAGTCCCTTAACTTCATAGCTGAAACCCAAGTGAGAAGCTACATAAAGTGCTGCACCTTGCAGAACACCAAGGGGATGAGGATGCCAACATGTTCATTGGGAATGCATTTAATAGATGACAGGTTGATTAAAAAAGCAAGAGTAGCAGAAATGGGCTAGGGAGAAATGGGACCTAAGTTATCAGTGACTTAGGGGTGGGGCGAGCAGGTTGAAGAGCAAGCTCGGAATGTGCAAGGGAGTAAAGAAAATGACAAATGAGCCGCATGCCAGAGAGGAGGAATGGCAGATTAGCATCACTCACAGGAAATAAAATGCTTCAATTATTCAATGTCAGTTTGGATTTTCCTCTACTTCCCATGGCAGCCTGATAACAGCACCCTTTCACATCAATCCAACTCTCCTGAGGAACTGTCACAATCTCATTACAGGTGGTTGAGACCACAATTCCAGGCCTTCTGGGAACTCCATGCTAATGAGCTAAAGCTTCAGCCCCCTCTTGGGTTCAGTGTCATGCAGCTCTAAGCTGTCATGCTGAAAGGATCTCAGGATCCCCAAGCGAGGAAGCTGCCCACTGGCAGATCGGGAACAACGTGTTTTAGTTCTTAGTCAAGTCATCCCCTTTCCCTATTCGCCATCTAAGAGGAGGAGTGAAGTCCTTAGCTACCATAACAGAGAGTTCCCAAAACTGTCAGGAAATAACAGCAGAAGTACATCATTTCTAAATATATTGGAAGCAAAGCTGCTTCTGGGAGTGGGTGGTGTGAAAGGAACAGGGAGGGGCTGGTCACATACGTGTGTGTGTGTACGTGTGCATGCAGTGTGCACGTGTGTGTGCATGACTAGCCTTATTAAACATTTTTTGATCTGTATATGCATTACTTCAAGAAAAATGTAAAATTTACTTTGGAAACTAAAACTAAAAGAAGAGTAAAGGGCAAAGGAGAAGCAAGGTTAGTGAAATAATTGCACAGAGCTGGGCTAGAAATCAAGGTCACGCCAGCCCAAGTGGGAGTCTAGGAGGCTGTCTGTAGCACTGTGGATTGAAGGAAAGGGGAATTGGAGACATAGGACTTCATTTTCTGTGTGTGGGCAGTGCCCAGGGAAAGGGTAATGTATTAGGGGGAAGGAAACCTGCGTTTTGATTCCTTGTTTACTCAGTCACTTTTTCATCCACTAGTTTCCTCATTTCGCCAATATTTAGTGAATGCCCACCATGTGCGGGCACATCTGTATGGGAAGCAAGAGCAGCAGGTCTCAGCTCCTGTGCAGCTGACATTGCAGTGGCAGAGATAGTTAGTTAATAAATATGTGAATATATAGACAATATGGTATAAGACGGTGGCAAGCACTGGGAAAACATAAGGCAGGGTGAGGGGATGATGAGTCCAGTCTGGAGAAGGTCTCTCTCATTTGCTCAGAGTGGTGTGGGAGGTGGAACTTTGTGATGACCCTGAGATTTGGTCCCCGTGATGTACGTACCCTGTGACATCCCTGCCCTGAGTGCTGGTGGGGTTGTGAATGTGATGGGATTTCATTTCCGAGGTTATTCTATATTACATGGCAAAATGGATTTTGCAGATGTAATTAAGATCGCTAATCATTGGACTTTCAGCAAATCAAAAGGGAGATTTTCCTGGGTGAATCTGATTTGATTTGGTGAATTCTTTAAAAGAGAGATTGGAAGCGGTAGAGATACTCTGTTCTCCTGCTGCCCTGGAAGAAAGCACACAGCTGTGTTGTGGTGATGTCAACCATCCATGGAGGCCAAATAGCCAGGGCCTGAGAGTGGCCTCTATTGTTGAGAGTAACCCTGTTTCACAGCCAGTAAAAAAATAGGGCCTGGGTCCTATAGATGCTAGAAACTGAATTCTCTCAAGTCTTGGAATGATCTTGGGAGAGGACCCCAAGCTCCAGGTGAGATTGAAGTTGGCTAACGTGGTAGGACTGACTTGAGTACCGTGAGACCCTGGGCAGAGAATTCAGTTACGCGTGCCTGGATTTCAGACCTGCAGGAACTGTCAGATTCTAAATGGGCTGTTTTAAGCCACTGAGCTTGTGGTAATTTGTTGTAAAGCAACAGAAAACTAGTAGAGCATTACATTAGCGGTTACTGATTTTGCTTTCCCAAAAGACAACCCACTGACCCAAACAACTTGTTAACCCTCCTCACTGAATCCTGCCCTGTGCAAGCTTCCAGAATTTTGCTTTCAAGGGAAAAGGCAGAGATATGAGAACAATCAGAGGCTCACGTGGGATTTTCTTTCTATAATGGCACCGGAGAACCTGGGGCAGCGGGGATGACCGTTCTTCATTGGTGCATCCCTCCCCCTTGCTAAGCAAGCCCTGGCTCACCGCTTCTTGGCCACCAGATTGGTCATCAACAACACCTGGAGCACAGCAATGCCACATAGACACCAACTCCTGACTCGAAAAGAGGTTGAGTTTTCTCAAAGCTCCTTAGTGTAATGATGTTTTATGGCCCATTACGGCAGCCCATTATACCCATGCGAAGGGAGGACAGCAGAAAATGAATATTTTATTGGCTCTCATACAGTGGGCATGGCCTGAAGTAAAAATAAATGTTCTATGATATTCATCTTCATAAAATGCATTCTCCCTAACAATAAAAGGGATCTAGCAATTCATCTTTGTACATGTCTCCCTGCAGTGATGATAGCAAGTAAGCATGGTCATATTCTCAGATGATCCATGTGCGAGGAAAAGTTATACCCAAATAGTAGCAATTTCCTGTTACAGAAAGGAAAAGTATAAACACACTGCTTGGGGATCTACTTCATTTCTATATTGCTGTTAGATTTTTTCCCAAGTCAGATGAGGACTAATTTTTTTAATGGGGTGATCTAGGATTTTCTGTGCACTAACAACTTCCAGAGCATGGATAGCTCAGAAACATACATAAAATTATCAGGTAAACATTCCAAACTTTAAAAAATCATTTTAATGCAAATGAGTTGTGGAAAGGGTGCAAAGGAGATTGTGAGGTACGACTGACTACCTGGCAATGGCTATGAGGAGATTCTCAAGGAAGGTGAAAAACAAAGAAGCAACAGAGTTAAGTCAAGATGAGAAAAAACATCCAAAAAGATGCATTCATGCTGCAGGATGGTTTGCAGGTTCAATTGGGACAGATTTTGATTGTTATCTTATATTAAATTTACTTATTGATCTCTTCTATACATTGTATTAATTTTTGCTTATTTGCCTTGAATTTTCTAGATGGAAAGTTAATTATTTTTATTAATTTCTTAAATTACCACTAACATTAAGAATGTAGTTGCCATACAGCCACTGTGTCTTCAGATATATCATGGTTTTCTGGGGTCTTAGTTCCAGATCCTGTAACAAATCACTACAGACTGCGGAGTTTAAACGATACAAACGTCTTCTCATAGTTCTGGAGGCTGGAAGTTCAACATCAGGGTGCCACTGTGATAGGGTCCTGGTGAGGCCTCCCTTCTAGGCCACAGATTGCCAATTTCCTGTATCCTCATGTGGTGGGAAGAAGGTGGGAGAACTGTCTGGAGTACCTTTTATAAGGCACTAATCCCATTTGGGAGGGTTCCACTCTCATAACCTAACCACCCCCACACACACCCCAAGGCTATATCTCCTAATATGGTCACATTGGAGATTAGGATTTCAGTATATGAATTTGGGGGGACGAAAGCATTTATTCCATTGCACCAGGGGACAGACGGGGAAGGGAACCTGGGCGAACGAGTGGTGCATTTGTTAGGACAACATAGACCCTCCCTGCAGTTCCTGAAAGAGTTCATTTTATGTCACGCTGTAGCGATCTGAGTCGTGGGACCAACCCGATACATTAGGAAGTCTGAGAACTTATGGATTTTTTGTTGAGCTTATTATCCATGAACAAAATTATTAGCCATAGAGAAGGGGAGATTGACTATCAGGTTGGCAATGACCCAAATCTATTCAGTTTTGATCTAATTTTGGAAATCCAAACCAATGTATCAAGTGTCTATTTAACACATTCAATCAGATACCTTTGCATTTTTCAAAAAGAACTAGCCCAAAGTGATATTCCTCACTCAACTTTTTCTGCCTTCATTTTTCCAGTGTCAGGAAATGTTCCATCAATTATCTAGTTAGTTAAAGCCAAAACTTTGACATTGTCTTTGCTTCTTCCTTTCTTTCACCAGCCCCCTCTATTCAAAAACTACCAAGGCCTATTGAATATATCTACTTCACTCTAATCCTAATTATCCACATCAGTCCAGGCTGCCATCCTTTCTTGCCTAAAATAGTATAATATTATATTAAGTATGAAATGTCCGATTTTGACAGTTGTTAACTCTGACATGTCACTTTGACACTTCTTGTTTTATGTTTATTGTGAAGGTATATCCTCACTCTTTCAAACACACATTTTGGCTTGTGATTATCTTTCAATATTTTTTAGAGCGATTTTTTGAAAACATGCTAAGCCAAAAATGCATGTTATTTTTGAATATGAGTTCCATCGTGGAACCAAAGCAGCACAGACAGCTCGAAATATCAAGTGTTTGGGAAGGACCTGGCTAATGAACTCACAGTACATCGATGGTTTGAGAAGTTCCATTCTGGTGATTTTAATCTTGAAAATGAGTCATGTGGGCGACCTGAGACCAAGGTGAATGATGATGAGCTAAAAGCTGTAGTGGAAGCAAATCCATTGTAACCTATATGTGAATTACCAGCAAGGTTTGGCTTTACTGTTCTAACAATATTGGACCATTTGAAACAAATCAGCAAGGTAAAGAAGCCAAATAGATGGGTTCTGCATAAATTAAACGAGCATCAGAAGAGAAATTGTCTTGAAGCTTGCCTTTCTTTGCTGTCACCACATAAAGAAGAACCATTTCTACACCATATTGTTACGTGTGATGAAAAATGGATTCTTTTTGACAATCACAAGTGTTTGGCACAATGGTTGGATAAAGATGAAGTGCAGAAACACAGTCCAAAACCGAATATTCATCAAAAAAATTAATGGTAACTGTCTGATGTGAGGGCTGGTATTATCCACTACAGCCTCATGAAACCTGGTCAATCTATTACAGCAAATGTCTCCTGCAACCAATCGGATGAAATGATGAGGATACTTGAGATTAAGCAGCTGAGATTGGTCAATAAAGACAGGACAATCCTCTTGCAAGACAGTGCTTGACCCCAGCTTGCACAAACAATGCTGCTCAAACTACACAGGCTGGACTTGGAAACTCTCTATCATCCTCCGTATTCACCAGACCTTGCACCAACTGACTACCACTTCTTCCAGGCTTTGGGCCACTTCTTGCGAGGAAAAATATTCAATTCTCAACAAGCTGTGGAAAATGCCTTTCGTGCCTCCCTAGCCACTTGCTCTCCAGGCTTCCTCACTGCTGGCATAAACAAGCTACCGTTAAGATGGCAAAACTGTGTTGATAGCTTAGGCACATATTTTGATTAATTATAATGCTTCTTGTTTGAGATATAATAAATAACAGTTTTGATTCAAAATTGGACATTTAATATTTAATGACTTTTTAACTAATCTCTTTTGATCAATTTTTGCCTGTCACCAGTAAACTTTTTACGCTTTTATTTCCAGGAATTTAAAACTATGAATTTGATCATAACTGTCCCCTGGTTAAAGTCAATTTATAGTTTCCCTGTCTAAATGAGACTTTTTTCCCTTTAATCAACATCTTTCTTTTCCCCATCCACTCCCCTGATTCTGGATTTGTTAATTAGCCTGATTTAATCATTCCACATGGTAAACATATATCAAAACACATTGTACCGCATAAATATATAAAAATGTTTTTCAGTTAAAAATTAAGATTGAAAAAAGAAATCAAACAGACATAAAGTCAACTAATATTAATAGCTTTCAAAATTCTTAAAATGGCCTGAAACTCAAGTCTAATGTGGCACTTACTTTCCTCTCCGGACTCCTAGGACCTTGTGCCTCATTCTCTCCACTCGAACCGTATGAGATTTTCCTCAATTTTGAACATGGCACGCTTTCTTAGTAAACTAGTTATTGTGAAAATTAAGCATATATGTTACTATAAGCGATCACTGTAAATGTTGCTATTGATAACTTAATTATGACATTCACTTTAACGCATTTGTGATTTACCTTTCATCGACAGTCTCTCGTCCAAAATTGAAGCAAGACCCAACGCTTTGTCTCCTAACCGCTGTCTCCACAATCCCACAAATGTCTGTACACACATATGCTTACATCTCTCAAAACGTTAGTGATCAAAGCAGATGTGGATGATTGTTTTATGGGGAGAAACAGGAGTGGATTACATCAAATATCTTCCAGAAACCACTTAGGAAACACCTCTAAGTGTATGTTTAGGCGCCGTGTCATTTGCCTCTCAGGAGTCAGGGTTCTGCCTAAACCTGAGGCTACTCACACGGCTCTTTTCCCCTTTCCTTCCTTGGTTTTTTGTGGTGCCAGCCTTACTCCACATCAGGTTTACTGGCATTTCAACAAACCTTTCTCCGTCTTGTTTCTCCACGTTGACAGTCTGACTCCCTGGATTTATAGGTCTTGCTCAAGGTTTCATCTCCCATGTCCATGTTATTGTGCATTAGGCGACAGCCGCACAGATGAAGTCTGCCTGCACGCTGCTCTGAGCACCTTGCCTCAGCCCACACTTCGCCTCAACCAAAGCGAACACGGTCCCAGCCACAGATTACGTTAAAATCCCTTTACAGTTTTGATCTTCTATCTCAAATGAGGCTTACAAAATGTTATGCAAAAGTGGTAGACAAATATTGTAACCAGTGTCTCTAATTCCAAATTCCTTATAAAGTTCCATATCATTACAAATCAAATAATAAATAACAGTGGAAAGTTAAAAGAAGAGTAACCACTTTCTGACAATAAAATAGGTTATGGGACATGCGGGGGCGGTAATAGTCTACTCAGTAGAATCTATTTCTATACTGTTTAAATGAACTGTTAAATTTTTTAATTATTTTTATTTTAAATAGAAGGAACAAGCTTTAAAACAAAGTTATTTGCTAATTTAGCTATATATCCTAAGTAAAGTGAATACATTACCTTTTTGACAATATGGGGCACTAAATATCTGCTGGTATCAAGCCGAGATGAAGGTTGGAAACATTCTACTGGCAACTGAATCTTTAGCAGATTAAAGGGTTGATAAAGGACCATTGAAGGATGGGTAAGCAAAGAATTTAATTATAGATTACAGTGTGGTATCAAAGGTATTTTAAAGCAACTTTAGAGGAAAAGAGCTAAGTAAATAAAGATACCATAAAATATCAATGTTGAAATTAATGAGGTTTTGAAATATTATTTAATTTCAACTATTCTGATGACTTAATTTATGCTGTAGGCAGGGTAGATGTTCATGAATATAAATCCCTGGAACTTGAGCAGAGGTACCATTTGCAATCCAGGCAGAACAAACCCATCACTTGTGCTTGAGGTTCCAGATTATAAAATCCAGAGCACAGCATGTAACCAAATTGCCAATTCAGTGATCTTCATCTGGAACTAAATTTCAATCAGGAACTGATGGTGAACATGTTTTTGCTGTTCTTCCACAGTTATTTGCATTGTTATGCATATTTTAGTTTTTCCCCACTTTTCTCATACTTTTCTCAAGAAAAATTCCTCACATCCAGCTAAAAAATACGTTCAGATGCTTTTCCATCCTTATATAGTATGGCTGCAGCTGAGTTCCTGATATTCTGCCCCAAAACGCGGCTCCTTGCAGACTTAATCGTAGCTCTGCTCACTTCGATGCTGAGATTGATGGCCTTTTTTTCCTCATTGACCTTCCGTTTTCTTCCACAACACACATCTTTTCCATTAGCAACTATTTTTAGTTCTGCTTTAGAAATATATCCGTATTTTGACCGTTTCCCCACAGCTCACTGACACCACCCTGATGGGAACCACCTGTGCTGTTGATCACTGCGGTGGCCTCCGACTGGGTTCCTGATGTTGCCCCCCTAGAACAGCCTGAGGGATACTGTTAAAAAAGAAGGCAGAATATGTCACTTCTCTGCTTTAAACTCTTTATTTCCTCCTTATCGCACTCAGAATAAAAGTTTCAGTCCTTATCATGACCCGATCTACTGCTGTTGCTGGCCTCCGTCTCTGTCACTAGCCCACATTTCAGAGACTCAGGCCCTGTGGGCTCCTGTGTTCTGTTAGGTTCTCCAGGAAGCACCAAAATGGCATGAGAGGGGCAAGAGATTTACTGGTTAAAATTGTCAAAGATAAACACAGCCGGGCATTAGTCGAGCTGGTGAAAACAGATGTTATTCAGTAAATGCAACAGTAGGGGAAAGAGCTGAGCTCCATTCTGATGTGTACAGACATGATTCAGGTGTCTTAAAGGGAGAATGAGGGAGAGGGAAGAGCAGGGGCTCAGTGGAGCCAGAGAAGGGAAAAATTACACAGGGTTGGTCAGTGCGAATGCAATGAGGCCAGCCGTGCCTTCGAGCCGGCAATGACTGAAGTCAGGATTCTCTCCTCCCACAGAGACTGGAAGACAGAGATACTGTCTTTCCTGGTGATTGCATTTCAAAGAAATGATTTTCAGGTCCTTGGGAGAGGTAATTCTGAGCTGTAAGAGATATATATTCACAATCCTAAGAGCTTTTTACTCAATTCTTTAAGAATGGGAGGTCAGGGGCTTGCCCTCAGGTGTTGGCTAAAATAAACAGTACGTTTTCTGGGCAGGCAGCATTGAGCTTTCTCAGGTGGGCATTTTAATGGGGGTCTGGGGTCTTCCTAAGAACATGGCTTTATGCTGCTAGAAGGTCTGCTAGAGTTTGGTCAAGTCTTTTAGTGCAGGTATTTGGACAGAGTTGTTCTAATTCTCAGAATGCCTGTGAACTAAAGGGAGAAAATGGAAGAAAGTAGGCAGAGCCTTCAGACCATGGCACAGGCCTGATACCTGTGAAAGGAGACAGGGAAGGAACAGTCTCAGACTGCTGAGTCATTCTAACAAAGTTTTAGCCAGTCTGATGGGGAGTCCCCAAGTTAGTCATCATTAGAGGAGTCTGCCAGGCCACAGGAAGGGGTCTGCACTGGTGCCCTCACCATGCATGATCAGTCACTGCCAGGAGCAGCCCACGGGAATCACAGCGTCCGCGTGAACAGGGTGGTGGAGCCAAAGGGATGGTCCACGGGAATGCAGCCCACTGTTGCCAGCAAAGCAGGAGATTCAAGGAGTATGTTTTCATGTCCGTTGCACCCCCTTACTGTCACTCAAGCATTGCAGGCTTGCTCCTATCTCAGGGCCTCTGTAATTAGTGTTTCCTATGCCCAGATCACTCTTGCGCTGGTATCCACAGAGCTCCTTCACCCTGGCCAAGCCTTAGGCTGTACTCACAAGTCCCTGTCCCAGGGAAGACTCCCCATCCACCTGTCTCAAATGTTACCCCACTGACATTTCGTGTCTCCCTTCCCTGATGTATCTTTTTCTCCTTAGCACTAATTAGCATTTAACATATCATATTTTATTAGGTGTTGTCTTTCTTCTCCTCCACTAGAATGTAAGGGTGTTTTGTTCTGATTACTACTGTACTCCCAGCACCTAGAATGGCTCCTAAAATATTCCACAGGTGCTTAATAAACATCTAAAGAATAAATTCATTTTAGTGAAGGCAATGTGATTATCACCTCTGAACATTTTAGTCTTCCCTTTGCAGCTTAGTAAAAGTAAAGTGATATCTTCTCACAGAGCACAGTGTTGGAATGAGGGTCATTTACAGGCTAAAAACTTTTGGCTGAGTCCAAGGTTTTTTGATTTTTATTTTTTCATCGTTAAAGACATCTCATCAATAAAGCAAATGCTAACTTCCACTTAACACAATAGCTGTTGGTTAATTTCTAGAGTTTAGACTTTCTTGGGAAACCACCTAAAAATGCAAAACCTACTTCCTCTAAGGACCTTATTCTAGGAACATTTTAGGATTTGTCTTCTTCCTCTGACATGAGGGGTCAGAGCCAGGATGCGGTAGGTAGTTCCAGGATGTTTGCTCAGTTTTACAATTAGTTTGCATATTCATGTCTGCTAGGTTTTGCACAGCCTAGTTTGTTAAAACAAAACAAACTTACAGAGACCCGAGAAATTATTCCATAGTGTTTTGTGTTGATTGTTACTTATTTCTTTAGGATCTGCTGACTTTCAGCATTAAGATACAGATCATTGTACCATTTGGAATTCAAAGAATACTCACATAGCTGATTTGCCAAAGTAATTGATGATAATGAAAAATAAATCCCAGAGCAGTTAGAAGAATTTTTTCCCCTAATTTTCAGAATAAAAGACACACAGAGAAAATGATCTCTATCAGACCAATGAAGATTAAGCAATGACCTCTAGAAGAAAATATTTCTCTTTCAGATTCTATTTCCAACTTCCGGAGCAGAGCTGAACCAAGACAATAAAGAAAGCTTGACATGTATATTGCCAGTCTGTTTATAAATCCTGGTTTTATCACAACACAAATAGATAAATAATAGAAGTCCATAATGCCTGTCTCTGAAATAGTAGTTAAACTGAATCTCAGTATGCAGGAAACAAAAGATGAATGGTCTTTCATAAACATGTTTTTATAGCATAATCCGCTCATATAAACAACTGGCAGTGCGTGCTTTTGGGATTCTTGTTAGCCAGAATTTTCAAAGCTACAATGAATGGATTGAGTTTCAGAATTATTTCCCAATTTTGTGCTGTTTGGAGGAGACATCTGTTTACTGTATGTAAATGAACAAGACATTCTGTTCTTTTAGGGACCCAACAAAGAGCCTTTAAAGTAGGCCAACTTGGCAAATAAGGCAATATAGTTTCTTCAGAGGACTAAAATAAGGTCTAACAAGAGATATTATGAAGATAGCAGTTATTTTTTTTTCCTCTTAAAAATTTCTATATTTAGATCAAGTGAAGAATGGCTATTTCCCTTTGATAAAAAACCTGTCTAGAGCTTTTTGCTTTCTTCTTGCCTGGTCATCAGACAGACTGAAGTTAGAAAACAGATTTGTCTCATGGAAGAAGTGTGGAGCAGACAGTGAGGAGCGATTAGGCATAAATCTTAGTTCAGTTAATATTCCCACATGTCTGGCAATACCCTTGGAAGGCCAGGAGTCCAGACAGTTTGAAGCAGATGCCTCAGCATGTGCCTTCCTTTCATATTCAATTTGGCCTCTTTGTACCAGATTGATGTTGCTCATCTTGTACATACTAATTTTGCATGGGCTGAACTTGGCTTGGGGGCAAGGGAGTAGTCCTTATGTGCTCCTAGCTGGAGACAGCGTGAGTAACTATGGGAGTTGGTTGGACGCAACTTATGTGCAAAGACAAATAGAAAACTCTCACCTTACAAAGAACTTACAAATGTGGTTTTATAACTCAAAGGGAATTGGTCATTTTCTTAAATTCTAACCCTTAAGGGGAAAATCTAAAAATTAACATGGTAATGATACCATCTTTAAGATGAATTATCTTCCTGCATGTTTCCATTTTTTATTCAAAACTTTGGGAGGCTAATCTCCAAGACACTCTTTTAGAATCTACTCCCTTCCTGGTGTCACCCGTTTTGGTTAAATGATGAAACTTTGATGCCAGTTTTCTTATATTTTCTTTCTGTGTCTCAGTTTTCTGCTTTACAACATCACGGCCCTCTCCGACTCCAAACCCATCGATTTTTGGATTTTATGGACATACCTCTCTCTAACTTAATTGATCTAATAGTTAAAATATTTTTTCCTTAGCAGCTTGTCTATATACCATTCTCATCACTCTAATAGGTCTTCCTGATCTATTAGATCTTGCAGATATTTCTGATCTGCAACCTAGCACAGACAGCAAGGCATAGTCTGTGAACAAGAAAAATAAAACAACTGGATTTAGTAGCATATTTATGCTGAGAAGAGACGGGGAATATGATTAGTGCAATAATCTCAATCAAACTTGGGTGATCCTTGAGTACCAGGTATTGGAGCCCCAAATTTATCCTGGAGAGGAGGAGGATAACAGTTTAAAACCAAAGATCAAGAAAGATTGACCTGTCTGTCTGACACAGGAGAGAGAGCACAGCAGAAAGATGAGAAGAAACACCAGATGATTTAAGTTCCAGGCCATGCACCATAATGCAATTTGGGGGAAGTCATTTCTGTTGTTTTCAGTGTCCTAATCTCTAGAATTAAGAGTTTCGATTAGATTTTTTTCTAGGGTTCTGTATGGAATCCAGCAGCTGTATTATATTTTATCTTTGCTAAGGCCGTCAAGTTCATGATTTCAACTGGATAGAAATAAGTCTGTGTAAGTAAACAAGCTGGTTGGAAGAGCAGAAGGAATATTTAAAAAGTAGAGAAAACATAAAATCCATTGTGTTTAAACACTTCGTTGATGGATTTACCTGATGTAATAATTTCTGTATCCAAAATCACCACCTCTAAGTTGGTTTCACTTCAGGGAAATTTTATAAGCAAAACCCAGTGCATTATTGTAGGAACAGCGACTCCTCACAATAACTTTTTCAGAGATGAGTCACTGTAATTACAGGTCCCAGGGGCATCTGTCTGAACTTGAGCAGCTTAAAGTAAGTTTTCCCACTGATGGAAGATGTCATTTTGGTGACTGCTGAGACCTACATAATTTATGTAATTATTATTATTACTATTATTTTTCTGTTACCATTTGCAGGTGTTTTGAAAACAAATAGCTCTCACTGTGACCTTGGGTGAATGACTAAAGTTATTTAATCCCTCATTTACCAGAAGACATTTTAGACTAAAATATTTCTTATAGTATTATAATGTTATACATTCTAAGTTGTGTCACTTATTCTCATATAACATAAAAATATAAACTTTCCAATAAATAATGTGATCCTTAATGTTGAACATTTGACCTTTACTCACCCAGTAAACAGATATATTGAGAAATTGCTCTGCAATTTGATGTGGCCTCATCATTTGAAAAACAAGAATGGACAAAGCCCTCCTGCCTTCTTCTACTATCAATAAGTGAAACTTTTCTTTTTTTGATCCTTGTTTAAAGTTAATGATCCAACATCCTTCCTTTAGAGAACACATTCCATTGTTTATCTGTAGAAAGATCTGATTTTAGAAGACAGCTTGTGTGGAGTTTCCTCTTACGTGGGGTAAGAATTTTCTTCGATTGACTTTCTTAAAACATTCATTAAATTATTTATAAAGTATATATTTCATAGACATAACCCTGGAAAGTGATTCTTATAGACACTGTGTTTTGAGAACCATTGTGTGAAACTGAAGGACAAGGCAAAGCTACAAGGAAGGGCATTCGAAACAGTATGGCCTTAAAACAGCTGTAGGGTCCCTAACAGCGAATAGGAGGCACAAAAGCAAATTTACCATGAAGCTAATGAGATACAAGATTCACTGCCCCCCACTTGCAAAGGGGTCCTTCAAAGGACCTGGGAAGGACCATAGCAATGTATTCACAGATGGTTTTGTACAAGTTGTACACGTAATATATTTATTTCTGATTGGTCTTTCCATTCTAATTTATCCTCTGCCATACTTACTCTACCACTTAGAAGTATTAGAGTGGCCAAGGTCATTTTTAGGATCTGGCTAAGGGTAAATTAAGGGGAATACATACAGTTTGCATTTGGTGCTATATAGTTATGATGCTCTAAGTCATTTCTGGGGTGGAATAAAATTCTTGCCAGCTGTTCCAAGTGCAGAAATGGCTTCCAATAATTTTCCTACCACCCACTGCACCGATGCACCAGATATCAGGTTATGAAGGTCCCAGGCCAGGGGCTGTAGTGCAATGTGAATATGAGTCATTCTCCTGGCACTGCGAAAAAGTGGATAAAGGAAGGGAAATAAAACAAAGTTCGCAGAGCCAATCTGCGTAAAATCCTCCCAGTCCTCAGACATGCAGCGTTTTACGTGAAGGATTTGTTTCTCGTTGCCACCTGGTCAAAACAGAAGTTCTTTTCTATCAAGAATTTTCAGTAATGCAGTGTGTTTATAGCATGTGAAATCATCTGCAACAGCTCAATATGAAAGAAACTTAATAGAGGTTTTTTTCAAAGTCAACAACAATACTAAACCTTTCTGTCACATTACTGATAACCAGTGGCAAAGCTAAAAAGCATATTTCTAAGTTCCCTATAATAGAAAGCAAATGTCGATCGATCATACTAGATGCATGAATTTCCCAGAGCTGCCATAACAAAGTACCACAAAATGGGTGACTTAAAACAATGAAAATTTATTGTCCCCTAGTTCTGGAGAAGTTCTAGAAGTCTGAAATCCAGGCATTGGCAGGGCCACACTCCCTCTGAAGCTTCCAAGGGAAGGTCCTTTCCTGCCTCCTTGAGCTTCTGGTAGTCCCAGACGCTCCCTGCCTGTGGCCATATAACGCAAAACAAAGCTTGACACTCACGGCCTTAAAGTCCACGTCTGCTCCTGTTTACCTCTATCCTCACGTGGTCCCGCAGTGGCCTCTGTGACTTTACACACACACCGGTCATATTGGATTGGGGCCCACCCTGCACCAGTGTGACCTTGTCTTAACTAATGACATCTGTTCTGAGATACTGGAGGTTAGGACTTTAACATATTTTGGGAGGGGATACAATTCAACCCACAAAACTGGAGAAAAGAATAAATTCTCTCCTTAGAGAAATGTAACTAAATTGTTGTCATATGAAGAGGTGATCAATAGAATTTGGCCAAAAATATCGAGGGAAAAAAACAAAACAAAACAAAACAAAACAAAACAAAAAAACTCCAGAGGTATTTCAGACATCTAATTAAGTTTTTTAAAACTTTTAAACTTTTAAAACATTTTTGTGATGTTTGTTATTTAAAGTCTTTATGTTTGAAATGTTGTGATTCCTTTTCTTGTTCTAAAAAATGCACTTTTATACCTACTTTTTGTTCATAAATGCATATCCTGTTTTCTTATAGAAATCGCTCACACCCAGAAATTGTATGAGGTTCAAGTCAAATGAAGGTTGGATCCACCCCTGGTGGGTCAGGTTGTCTGTTTCTGTTTGTTTCATGTTTGCTCAATTTCATTATGTGTGCAGCAGCCTAACGCGAGGATGTAGGGTGTTGAGTCCTGCCATGCCTCTGTTCATGGCCCCGCTATGGCTGGTTTCCATCTCACTTACAATAAAAAGCCAAGGTCCTTACAAAGGCTCACAAAGCTGCTTACTGTTGAGACAGGCTGGTGTCCCTCTCTCTCAGCCTGCACCCCATCTGAGGGTGACATTTGAGCAACCCCATGACTGACCTGCACCAGCACTTCCTGGCCCCTGCTCAGCCCTTTTGCTGCCATAGCATGTATCGCTATAGACCCACTGTGTGCTGTCCTTTGTGGCTAGAGACTGACTCTCTCACTGGACTTACTGCCCCCGCCTGAGTGTGAGCACTATGACGAATGTCTCAGTTTTGATCACTGTTTCCCTGTGCCCAGAAGAGTAACCAGAGCATATTAGCAGCTCCATATATCCTTATTGATGACTAAATTATAGATTTTCTTGTTGTCGTTTTCAAGATTAATCCAGAAATAGGAGCCTAATCTTATGTGGGAGTTAAGTCTAAAGTCAGAAAATGAGTTACATTGAGATGTGATATTGAGAGATAGGAAAAATAGCAATGTGCACATGACTCTCAGGATTTCACTTCTGACCCCAGATATGTAAGGAACATAAACTGTTCTCTCTTCTGTACTGTCACACTTCTGGTCACCAACACATGTGGCGGTTTCTCCCACACCAAGCGGTTGGTTCTTCAATTCTCTGTGGAGACCAACTGGGTTTCCTGTAATTCAATTCAATTCTGATACTAACTGATGTTGTTGTGTAGACCCCAGAGATTAAGGGCTGAGTCTCACAACTGTTCTCGCTTCAGACACCAGTTGCAAATAGTAGGTTCCCAGGTTACCCACACTTTAGTCTGACTTGGCTACAAATCAAAGGTCCCCATGACCCCTTTCTTGGGTTCTTTAATTTACTAGAGCAGCTCATAGAAGCCAGGAGGATGGTCTACTCGCTATTGCCAATTTATTACAAAGGATATTTTAAAGGATAAAAATGAGTAGCCAGATTAAGAGATGCTTAGAGTGAGATCTGGAAGGGTCCCCAGCACAGGAACGTCTGTCCTGGTTGAGTTGGTGTGTGCCACCCTCCTGGCACGTGGATGTGTTCTTGTTCACCAACTCAGAAGCTCTCCAACCCTGCAGGGATTTTTATGGCGGCTTCACTACACAGGCCAGATTGATTATTCATGCAATCTTCAACTCCTCTTTCTTTCTTAGAGGCTGGGGTGGGAGGCTGAAAGTTCTAAGCCTCTCATCATGGTGTCGTCTTTCTGGTGACCACAAAGAGCCACCTCATTAGAATAAGAGATGCTCTTATCACCCCCAAAATCCTAAGGAATTATGAGCTCTGTCTAAGGAACTAGGGATCAAAATATATATTTCTTATTATAAATCACAATAACACAGATATATTTGATGTAACCTCATTCTTCAATTATATTAATACTATACTTGATGTTGATTGTGATTGGGCTGTTCTTCTTGTAGAATTACTACTTTTCTTTTCAGTGTTTTTTAGTAATATTTATGGTGCTGATGATGATGATGTGTGTGTATTATGTCTAAAGAGAAAGTGTGAAGTAGAAGAAAGCCCTGCTCTTTCCCGGAGGCAGGAGTTAATTACCAGAATGAATAATTGTCACTCTTTGACCCCCAGATTCACAGGGAGAGCAGGATTATGGATATTCCATGCTGCTCACATTCCGCGGGAGATCTCTTGCTCAGGATTTGTGGCTGAACTGCTTTAACAGACACAGTTGTGTGCAACAGCAGGCTCCTCTAGGTGTGGCCCCGTGTTATTGTCCTATTGGCTTGAATCAGCATTAATTGCTTGGAAAATGAGGGTTCGATTTGAGAGACACCTGTGGTGTTTCTAATGCTCATTTTGGTAGCGTTTCAAGCTGCTTTCATCCGTGGTATCCAGAGAATAGTTAGGCTTCCATGCACGACCAGGTTCCACCATCATTCATACTGCCAGGAAAGAGACATGGTGTCTATTTTTGCAAGCACATGTCATGCTGGTGGAAAGTCGTCTATCTTCTAAGCGCTGTGGCGACATAAAACTGAAATGAAAATTTTTGTATGATGAACTCCCAGTCTCCTGCGATTATCTCCATTTTGCTTTTCTGTTAAGATAACTTTGTATCAGAAGCATAGATCTTTAATTCGCGTGAAATGAAATAGGTTTTGCTTTTATTGTTTTTTTTTTTTTTATTGGGGTCAAGTTACTTAATTTTTGCTTCTTGTGCCGACACAGAGTGAGTTTGTGTTAGCTTGCGGGTAGAACGTCTGCTTATTTGTGATCCCTTTGACTCCAATTCCAAATTTTAATGATTCTTTTCTCGTGTGCCATTTTTGAGTGAGCCAGATTGAGACAGGAACATGAAAGATTGGAAGTGCACTGTAATTGAGTGTGCTTTTAAAGAGAAGGTCTGCTCCTATGGGAGTGGGTATGGGCCAGACGTCAGGAGGGCACAGTCATCTGCGAGAATGCAGGCGGTGTTGCCCGAGTCCTAGAGTCCAGATAGGGTCAGTCGGGTTTATTGGGATTATGCTCCAAAATAAAGAAAAGTATTCATCCCTTTTAAGGGTTATCAGTCCTATTGCAGAGTATTTTTGTTTTAAAAAGCTCTGGGAGTTGCTAAAAAGTGAAAAAATAATCTTAACAGTTTAATGTGGAACCACCGTGGTCCGGGCCAAGCTGACCAGTCAAGAAGTGAGTAACAAACACAGTCACCAGGACAACTCCGGGATTTGGGGGTGAGAAATGGTCACCAGATTTGTTAAGATCCAAATCCCATGTGGTTTGTTGGTTTGTTTGATTTCCTTTTCTATTTTTTGTGAGGAAAGAGAAAAGTAACATTGAGACATAATGATTACAAATACTTTAAAGACTTCCTAGAAATGAGCTAACTTAGCAATTATCTGCTAGGAAAAGTTGTCCAAAAAAACTTATAAAGAACTGAACACTATGTGGTAAAATCATAAACAACCACCAGTGTAAACAAGAGAAGATAGCTGATGACTCAGAGCCATGAAGTGTCTTGAATAAGACACTTCATCCCCCTACATCAGTGAGAAAAGGATGGTACTCATGCCTTAGGGTCATTGGGAAGCTTAAATGAGACAACTCATACAATATATCGAGCACAGTGCTGGGCATAGCTAAGTGCTCAATAAATGATTACATACATGTGTATGTATGTGTATATATACACATATGCATAGTTTTGTTTATTTTGTTAATGACCATTTATTTATATGTATAATTTTATATGTATTACATATCTATTACATATTACATATGCATATTATGTACATAATACATATAAAATTATAATGTATAAATCCTTAGTATGCTTCAGATTCCTCAAAAGCACATATTATCAATCAAAAAATCAGTCTTGATATACATGCTATTTTATATGCATTCATGTTTCCTAACTCAACATTCCCAGAAAATAGACTGTAGGTTTGCAAAGTTACACTGATAATTTTTGGATCTGTGCCTATTTTCTACAGGAAATCCTAGCAGTGACCCATAACTCTCTGAATGTTTATTCAGAAGTAGAATCAGCTCTGCCTACAGACCACTGAGAGCACAAATGCACCCTGTATTTCACATAGACACAAGCACAGTCTTTGCAAGTTATTATGGAATGTATAATACTAGCAACATTTTTCTGGAAGCCGTTGTCATTCCAAATATTTCAGACAACCAGCAACAATAATAAAAAACATACACTTTAGAAAAAATGCATTCATATTCTAAGGCCAGTTGTGTCAATATTCCTATATTACCCAACTGCCTCATTTTAACTGTGATAAGTTTCTCTACAGCATTGAGTGAACCTCAAGTTGAGCCCGTTCCTAGAGACTCCCGTTCCCACGGGTTGCCCCAGCATTAGATAAAATCATAGCTCCTAGAGCGGGATGGGACTGCGAGGCCACCTGTTTCCATGCAAGTAAGGTCTTTTTGACGTCGTTTTTTTTTTTTTTTTTTTTTTTGAGACAGAGTCTCACTCTTTTGCCCGGGCTAGAGTGAGTGCCGTGGCGTCAGCCTAGCTCACAGCAACCTCAAACTCCTAGGCTCAAGCAATCCTTCTGCCTCAGCCTCCCGAGTAGCTGGGACTATAGGCATGAGCCATCATGTCTGGCTAATTTTTTCTATATATTTTTAGTTGTCTGATTAATTTCTTTCTATTTTTTTTAGTAGAGACGGGGTCTCGCTCTTGCTCAGGCTGGTTTTGAACTCCTGAGCTCAAACAATCCGCCCGCCTTGGCCTCCCAGAGTGCTAGGATTATAGGCGTGAGCCACCGCGCCTGGC
>CAUYRB010065661.1:0-16677 GCA_963574695.1 Propithecus perrieri | reverse complement strand
TTAGTTGTTCGATTAATTTCTTTCTATTTTTAGTAGAGATGGGGTCTCGCTCTTGCTCAGGCTGGTTTCGAACTCCTGAGCTCAAACAATCCGCCTGCCTTGGCCTCCCAGAGTGCTAGGATTACAGGCGTGAGCCACTGCGCCCGGCCGACTCTTCATTTTTTAAAGAACAAAGAAGTGAGGCTTAGGGTGGTTTCCAAATTTATCCAAGAAAATTTTTTTTTGCAGGGAAGGGGGGATGACAAATCACAGTTTCATGTTTTACGTTACCTTTCTTAATTTGGTTAAAAATTCCAGTCTGTTCTAATGTGCGCTGGCCCTCAGAAACTGTAGCCCTCGGAGGGTCCCGGAAGGTCTGCGTCTGGTGCCATCAGCAGGGTCAGATGCTTTAGGCGTGAGTTAAAGTTAAAACGTCCCCTACAATTAGCAACTGCCTTTGTGTGAATTTTTTAGGTTTAATTTAATGGCTCTTTCATTTAGTCCCACACTCCTTTTTGGGCTGATTCTCTCTGTTGTGCCTGAGAACTGTCTGGAGCAGGAAGAGGAGGAAGGTGAACCAGGCCCATGTAGGAATGGGTCTAGGTCCTGTTTGCATAGCTGGTAGAGGGCACAGAGTCCCAGGAGAACTCCAGAGGGGTCAGTGAGATGCCTGGAGAACCGAGGCAGTCTGTTTGTTTTTCCACAAAACATGCCAGGAGCGAGACAACATCCACTGAAGAGTAACATTAATAAGTGGCATCTTTCATCTGGGGTGCTCAAAGCATTTGTGAAGACTTACTCATCGAGCTGTAAGCCACACCTGTGTTGTATCTATGGCTCACTTAAAGATTAAGAAACCAAATTTTAGCAGGTTTGACCCTGTGACTCAAAGGGAGGCTGGGGAATGGACAAGTATAGCTCCCAGGTTCTAACTTTTCTCATTGGCAAAGAATAGGCTGTCAGGAAGTGACAGTAAGTACCATTATTATCTTTGTGACATCACTGGGCCATTATTTTAGACTGTGAGGATTATAGACAGTGAAAAGGCAGAGTTTCTGATTCAGTTTGGGGGCTTTGTCTCATGTGCAAAAATAAGAAGTATTAATACATGAAACTAGCCTATGCTAAGTGCCAAATAAAAAAATACAGACAGGAAGTTCAGAGGAGGCTGTGGCAGTTAGCAAAAACTTTGTAGAAAAAGACCTTGAGTTGGGCTTTGAAGAAAGATAGGGCTTGTGCGTGGGGAGGTGTGGGAAGGGCAGGAGGGAGGTGGAGGGAGTGCATGGGGTGAGGGGGCAGGGGGTGGGTGCTGGAGACAGAAAGTGGCAGGAGCAGACAGCTCACCAAGGGATGCATGGGGTGTGAAACTCACCGAAAGTGAGTTTTCAAAATCTCTTTAGAGTCTGTGACTGAGGGAAAACACTACCTTTCTTTGAATTCTTTGACATGTAATTTCTTTCAGTTTGAGGTAAATGTCTGACCCTGCCCTGTAATCGCTTCCTAGAGTGTTCTGATGACCAGCCAGAGGTTCTACTTTACCCACCCAATTTGTTACTGATCAGAATTCCGGTTAGAGAGGCAGTTCTCCTCCCTGTTTCCTCCTCCTAAACAGTGAAAGTGTCCAGGCCTGCAAGTAGCCTGAAGCAAACCGGGACAGTATAGTTTTGTGAAAACCAAAAAAACAGGAAGGATTTTAAGGAGAGAATGGTTGGTCAATGGTTTTGATGGATGTGGAAAAATCAGGGAAAATGAGGTTAGATATGTCTGATTTTCTATGGTCAATAAAATAGAACTACATGTTCGCTTCTTCTTGGATTGAGGGGAAACAGATAACATGAGTTAGCCACTGGAGGTCTCCTGCATAAGCTTGAATACACTGTCCTATGGTGTATACATAGGATTCTTATGTATGTCATTTAAAAATTGTAGCCATCATCTACATGTCAAAAATTAAACTCTTGCTGTAATTTTCCCTCCTTCAAGATGGGTATATCTGGTCCCTGTGTTCTGTAGGCTTCTATCATGTTAAAGATTTATTGCAGCCTGTTATTAAAATGAAATGCTTTACCTTGACATTAGGCAAAGAGGTTTGACTGATGTTAACATGTTAACATTGAGACAAATTTGTGGGAAACAATTTTGAGGCTGAAACATTGATGCAAGTGATGCTAATTGCTAATCCCAGGAAAGCCTCTTAGGAATTCATTTGTAGGGAAGTTGAAGGAGGACCATCAAGTGGAAGAAAGGAGCCATTTGATTTGGAAGTTTCCGAAAGTTCAGTAATAAACCAATGGGAAGCAGGGATGATTAGGTAGAGAAGCGGAAGAGAAGCAAATAAGTAGATTTAAAAAAAATTTAATTGCAACAGAAAGCTATTAAAGAAAGAAATTGATAAATCTACTACATCATCACAGCAATTATTTTTGCTTTTTGAAAATATTCTGTCACTGCCTTGCCAAGTTTCTGTCCATAATCCTGCATTTTTAACAAACATTGTTGCAACATGGGGGGCATAAAATGAAGTATTTTCCTTTTCTGACTTCAGGTGTGTCTGACATATGTCAACATTTCTACTTAGTCTTCGTAACTACCTTTTATAATTGCTCTGCAATATTCCAGTAGGCGTTTCCTCTTCATTTCTTGCATCCGGCCATGGACTTCCATTTCCCTATCTGGGCAGTTGTCATCTCACAGCCCAGGGGTAGAGCCAGGGAGAAGCTTGTGTTTAGGATCTTGAAAATAATTCCTTGTAGATGTTCTTGCGCATGGCAGAGGGGTACGTTGTCATGGGATGTTTCATATCACCGTCAGGCTGGGGGCGACAATGGGGGAAGAGGAGCAGGACTACAGGGAGGTAGAGAAGAGGGAGAGATGGAGGGCTGCAGAAGGCGGCTTCCCCTGTCATCCTCCCCCTGCTTCTTTATTCTTTGACTTTCGCTTTCTGCCCTGGTGCAGTCCTTCTCTGCACCCATCATTGCTTATACTCTTTTTTTGTTCTGATTTCTTCTTCTGCCTCTTTGACTAGGGCCCTCCCCCTGAGCTTGGTGTGTCGTATAGAGATTCTCAACCCCACCGATGCCTACCTTTTAAATATATATTCTATAATGTCCCCTTGATTATCCTGAAATGAAATTTGTAGGTCATAGAAGCTCGACACGCATAATAAAAAGAAATCTAATAGTCCAGTTGAAATATAAAGAAGAGATGAAAGGAAACCAGTCTAAAGTAGAGTGGTACACACATGTAAATGCTCAGGCACAGCTGTACTGGCAGCCTTATTGAAGGAGACAGATGTTCTCACCTGCTGATAATGAATACGCTTGTTATAAGAGAAGCAGACAACATTCAACCGGGTATTGTTGACACTTTAAAAATATTTGACAGTGTGCAATAAGGGCTAGAGAAACACAGTGAATTCTGTCAAGTAGCTGCGTGTGGGTAAGTGGTCTGCACTGCCCCGGGGCACCGGGCTGTTGGACCAGTGGTTGATCCAGCTCTTGCTTTAGTTTCAAAGCTGTGGACCCATGGGGGTCCATGTCTACTTGGAGCCTTCTTAAAATTTTCACAAAGCATCTACTTAAATCACTGGCAGTCCTGGCATTTCCCCTTCCCCACACATGCACATACACGTATACACACATACACTTAGATTCATGGTGGGGGGAGCCCCACAAAATGCAGAGTAATGCAGGTGTGCTATCTTGGTGACTCAAGTACCATGAGAAGTGTTGCTGTTGGTGACATGATTTTCTGCAATGATGACTAATTCTTGGTATAATTGGTAATAAAAATAAGTGCAGTCTTCCCTGGATTTAGATGGTGGTTGTATTTTTGGAAAATTTAATGTATATGAAAACGTTGCAAAAATATTTACGTATAAAATAGAGTGAGACTGTAGACTCAGATAATTAGAAGCAGATTTTTTATCTTAATTCAAAAGTCATGGTGACCCAGGGAAATAGTTAGTTTTCAGGGCCTGAAAACATTGAAAGATGACTAGTATCTCTGACCCCTATTCATTACATTCCAATAGCACCCCCAGTCATTGTGACAATCAAAAATGCCCCGAGAAAGTTAAAAACACCCTTCAGGGTGTGGTACCACTTCCACTGAAAACCACCTGTGTATTGAAAGTAAGGCTGAATTCTGAGCTTGGAAACCTGGATCCAGGTTTTACCTTTCTCTAGCTATTTCTGGGTAAACAGGACCAGTGGGGTTTTTATGGTGCTGGCACTTTCTGATTGGTCTCCAAGAAAGACTGCTTGATTGAGAGCCAATTCTGTAGGAAGACCCTCTCCCTGGTCTCTATGAGACAGTGGCACAGTGTTCTTGGCCTAGTATGCATGCATCTCCCCGTTTTTGTTGGAAATGCACACCACTTTTTTTGGAAACTGAGTCTCCTCTTCACTCCAGCCATGCAGTTCTAGTGTACACTCTCAGGAACTTAGTATATGATGCATAGCACAGTATGGGATTCCAAACACTGTACCCCACCCTCCTAGCTACAAAGGTGGACATGGTACCTGGTCTAGGACAATGAGAGCACTCGCCTGGGATTTCTTCACACTGAAGTTGATGGAGAAGAACTCTCTCTGCTCTGGGGGTGATGCTGGATGATATGAGTCCAGAAGCTTCTGGCAGTTGTAGTTTTAGCTTCTGGAGAAAGCTGGGGTGAGAGAATAGAGCTGGCATGCAGAAGGCAAAGAAATAAGAGAGAGATTGATACCTAACAGTGATCTTTGAGGCCCTATCCCCTCCTTGCCCAAGCTAAGTTGAAGTGCATTTCTGAGATGGGCAAGCTGAAGAATCCTGGCTAACACAACTGCATTTCCATGCAATCTTCCCCTTATCCAGGGCTCTATATGTAGCCATTTGTCACATGTAACTTTTGAGCTCTCGAAATGTGAGTAGTCCAAATAGAGATGAAAGTGTAATGTACACACTGAATTTCAAAGACCTAGTACTAACAAAATATAAATCCTCTCAATAATTTTTATATTGAATATATGTTAAAATGATACTCTTTTGGATATATTGGGTAAATAAAATATATTGTTAAAATTAATTTCACTTCTTTCCTTTCATCTTTTCAATGTGGCTACTAGAAAATTAAAAATTATGTATGTGACCCACATTATATTTCTTGTGGACAGCTCTGTTCTAGAATATCTATCCCCAATCCTTAACTCCCTCCATCAGATTTCCTAGTAATTGAGTTGACAGTTTAATTTCATAGACTCATATACCAGAAGAGGTGAACAACTCAAAGAATCCTGGCTAAGACAACTGCATTTTCACACAACCCTACATGAAGATCACAATTTATGATTTTAGTTCTCCTATTTGTAAGTGAGCTTTGGCCATGAGATTGAATTTCAAAGAACATGCAAAGATTCAACTTCTTGTCCCTCACCAACACCTCTGTCTGAAGTGGCAAGCAGCGCCATGGTTTAACAATACCAGCTAATGACATGCTGCTGGTTTCCAGCCAGTAGATGGTAGTAGTATTTTTCTGCAAGAAGAAAGAAGCCTATAATCTCTGTCCTTCATGCCACTGACATTTAGTAGTGCTTTACAAAAAGCAACATAGATTAAGGGATTCAAGTTGCAGGTGCAGTTTCTACCATGTTTTAGAGAGGTATTGATGGAAGAAGAGATTTTATGTGGTTGTCAGCACTGCCAGTTTAGTCATTGAAAGTAATTGTGGGGTTCATGAACATTAGATATCCCTACATTATAGTCTGACATCTCGTACATGTTAGGTCCTGATTAACTCCTGGTGGGCTTGGTGGTAATTGATTGAGAGAGGTGATGTGGTGTGCACATGTGCACGTACACACATGCATACACACACGTATCTGTGTATCCGTGTGTGTATACACTAAAAAATTGCTCATTCCTGGAAAATGATTGAGGCCCTATGAGTGAGCATGTATGGTCTAGATGCAGATAAATTCACTGGCTCAGAGATCATTTATTGGGGTATGAGCATTTATTGAGGGCCCCAGAGCTAGGCAGAGTACACTGATTAGCATACTTTTGGCTATTTGGCGGATACAGGGGGTAATTGTCACTTCCAGAGGCCTTAGCTGCAGGAGTCCACAGGACCACTAAGCTAGCAGAAAATGGGCAAATGCTGAAACATTTTGTTGGAGAATTATAGTGCAGTGAAAAGAACGTGGAATATCGAATTATAAGACCTGGATTTGAGCTCTAGAAACCATCATTTACTAGCTGCTATGACTTCAGAAAAGTTGATTAGCATAGTTTTTAAACCTATAAAATAATAATGGTGTTAATAAAAATAAAAATAATAATCCCCATCTTGCAGGGTTGTTTTGAGGATTTGAGATGATATATCTAAAATCAATTTTATTAATAGAAAATTAACTTTATAAATATTACTTAATTTTCTAATTAATAAATACTATGGCTATAGGGAATTGTCATTTATAGCATAATGCATACATATAGAGTAGCAATTTTCCGAAAATTTGAACACAATAAAATACATTAATAGTAAAATTCCACTGAACATTTAGCATTTTTGGATTGTTCTGAAGGTGTTTTGAGGTTTTGGTATGCCTTGTGATTCTAAATTGCCACACCAATTACCCCAGTAGATATAGGAGAGTAGAGTAATCAGTTAACCTTGAGACAAACAAAAAAGGCTTTTCTATATGATGCTTTAAAATGGACCTTGTCCTTCCTATGGTCTTAGAGATGCTCTGATGATAATCCCTAACTAAAACCTAACACCCAGTACAATTTGCTTAGAAGATTCCAGTAGCTGCTGTACTAGGCTAGACCATAGACACTGATCTGGGTTCAAGGATGGGTGAGAACAATACCTGGGATTTGGTTCAAGATTGCTTTTACTTGATTTCCTCCTAGGCAGCTCATCAGCAGTGTAAAGGATATATTAATACATAACACAGGGCTTAAGTGAGCGGATATGCATCCCCATTGCTTCCTTTGTATTGAGTAGAGGTGCCCCTGAAGTTTGCTGGTCTTGGTCGGTCTTCCTGGGCACAAAGTCTACCAACTTGGAAGAGCACAGAACCAGTTGCCTTTTATACCTCAGCATGCAGAAATGTCTCATTTGGTCATACAATGCAATAATTTGCCTCCTCTGCAAGCAGAGTCCCTGGGACCTAGATTCTGGGCCTTGACACTCTTGCTCATCAGGACTGTGAAAATACACTCTGGGCCTGGCCGTGGCCCACCTCGCCCTTACCGGAACAGCTCCTTCAGTGGCTACCCGTGCGGGCTCACCATTGCCAGAGCATATACCTAGGTTAATGGTCTGATTCAGACTCTTTTGTCCAGATGAGACAGATAGACAGAAACGGCACCAAACATTCCAGCATTCAGGTCAGTTCTTTGGATTAACATTGTCCTTTTCTGATGGTTCTATTTTAAAACAGAATTGCCCTTGAGAGGGCACCAGCATGTTATTGTGAATTAGTCTCTATCTGCTTTATTAGACTTCTTCCATAATGGGAACAATATATTAAACACCCGCATTCCCTGTGGGATGAAATGAGGTTTAGAAAGGTGGAGAGCCTGGGCAGAAAGGGTAAATAGAAGTCACTGCAAACACATTTATCTACTTCATGATTTTGTGTAGGCCCTGCCTGGCCAAGGTGGTGTTTCTTTGGCTTTCTGTACAGTCAGTCCTGCATTTATCCTCCAAAAACAAACTCAGTGGACTTATTCACAGTGAGCATTGGCGCCTGGTCTGGGCAGTGGCAGGACAGGTCACTGTGGCTTGCCTGCTACCCCTGAGTTGGTCACTGTTGTCAGGTGCAGAACTGCATGCACATTGCTGGGAGGTCATCCAGTCCCAAACAGTTTGACAGTCTTTCAGGAAGGAAGGTTGGGTTTACCTGTGTGCCCATTTTTTCAAAAGTGGGTCAGGGATTCCCTCTATCTCCCCTTTTCCATTAATGACCACTGCTGAATACTGCTTCTTTCAAAGTGACTTGGCGATGGGGTCAGTGATAAGAACTAATAGCCAAGGAACTAGAGAAATGTATAAATTTTTTCCATTCATCTATCTATCTTTCCATCCATCCATCCATTCATCTATCCAGGTTTCCATCCATCCATCTGTCCATCCATCCATCTATTCTTTCATCCATGTATCCAATCTACTGCCTTGCTCATTTCGCAAATGTTTATTGAGAATTTGCTACTGCGCAGATTGTGCGTTTAACACTGGTTAAACGCTCTGAAGGATATGGCAGTAAGTAGATACGGTTCCCATCGTCAAGGAACATGTACTTTAATAGGGGAGATAAAACATATACACATTAAACTTAAATAATCAGTGAACATTTATTTGTAATCCATTGTACCTGCAATATATCATGCACATATTAAAAAGCTGAGGAAGGCACAGTCTCTTTCTGTCTTCAATAAGCTTATATTGTGTGACTGAATTAGTTAAACACCAAAATAATTATGACAAAAGGCATATTGTGATGTATTATGTGAAAGAGGCATGAAGAAAGTGCCTTGGGAATGAGAGAGGGAAGTTCATATATTTATTTAAATGGGACTGTGGGGAAGGGGAAAGTAAAACTCATGAAGAAAGCGTATTTGAGCTGAGACATGAAGGACAAAGTAGATTAGGGGGCATGGAGATAATGGGGAAGCAAAGACAGAAGCAGGAGACTTCTTTGTTTAAGGACGAGTGAGATGTCCAGTTTAAAAGAAGGATAAGATAACGTGTAGGCTTCCCCTTTTCAGCACGCGGTTTCCAGGGCTGCTGTGGAAGACGACAGAGCATGGAGGGTTCTGTTTGAGGTTTTCGGGGCCAGGATCGCAGGGCATTGTCTAGGACTTGGTCAAATGGCTTCACCTAACTTCAGAGGAGACTGGGAAACTCTGTTAGCTATTCTCATCTGTAGAAATGTGTTTACTGAGAAGTACGTGCCTCCTGGGGTTATCGCAATGATTAAAGGTTTGTACGTGTAGCCCCTTAGCACAGTATGTGGCACACAGTGAGCACGGAATCAATGTTAACTATTATGATCCTTACAAAACCTCCATTCTTTCTCTACCATCTGCTTCCCTCCTCTCTATGATTCCACAGTTCCCCTCTCTTTTCCTACTTTTTCATCAAAACAAGTAATTTCCATTTGCATAATTCACATAAACCAGAAAAGAAATTCTCCTGGTGAAGAATCCTGTTACATTAGCATTTAGAGGAAGCGGTCTCAATTATAGGAAGAGGTAACTATCTAGGACACTGACTGTTAAGGCAGTGGGTAATGTGGGCAATAAACAATAAACAGGCCACACAAGCGCTTCGACCTTCCAAATGGAGATGGCTGTGGGTCGAGGTACTTCTGTGGCTTTCATCAAAGCAGTGGGAGCCGAGCCGGGCCATTACCTTTGCAGAGCGGAAGTGATCCAGCTCGGTTTCGAAGCAAAAGCTGATCAGATAAAGACAAGGCAGCAAAGGACGCTGCATCATTGCCCGCTGGCCTCTTGGCTGGCCGAGAGATAAGGACGTTGCACGGGGGAACGAGTTCCCTGGCAATAGTTGCACTCTCTGTTTGGAACGTGAGTTGTTCTATGCTAATGAGTCATATTTCATCATTTCCGGGAGTTGATGCCAGAGAAGGGACTGTTGTCACATAAAACCTTTCTATAAAAACTGTTTATTTGGTGGACTCTTTATGTTTAACCTTTGTACCAAAATAATTTCTGAATGATGATTCACTTCCAACCTACAAGGCATGCACAGACGCAGCTAATGTGAAATGATGTTGGTGCTTGTTTTTTTTTTTTCATTTTAAAGAACCATTGTGCAATTTTCCTAAGACCTCAGGATTTCTTGAGGTTCCTGTGAACACGAGGTTGCAGAGCTGCACCCTAGGCAGGTCTAATGGGAAAGGGTCCGGCTAGTTAAGGATGGTTCCGGATGGAGTGTGCAGGAAGCCCAAATACTGAAAATGGACTTAAGGACTGTCTTTGCCTCTGTTGGCTGTTGATGATCTTTGTAATTCTGAGAATTTTAGGAGAGAGCAATAGTTTCTACTCGCTGTATGGTTACACATTTCTAATGGCCTAAAAGTAATCTTTTATGTTAAAATAGGTGCGATTAGTAAGATGGATTTCCCATGCAAAGCCTGGAGCAGGCTTCACTTTGTTCCACACACTACTGTGCAACAACGACAAAGTCTTTTGGCTAAGAGAAGTGAGCATGGGTCAGCAAACACAAAGTTCTTGCCTGGAGACAGAGAGGGGCTGCGGGGCATTACAGGGGGAATGGCCCTGCCCAACAGAGGCAGGAGCTGTAAGCGGCCCTGCCAGGACATTTTGCACATGGGTCATTTGGAGAGTGAGGGCTCAGCCTTCTCTCTTTGGGTCCAGGTGATGAGGATGTGCTTCTTGGTCCTTTCTCTACCATCCATGAATGTGTGTGTGTGTGTGTGTGTGTGTGTGTGTGTGTGTGTGTGTAGCAGGGGTGGCAGAAGGCTGGGGAACCAAGGCAAAGAGTAAGACGTCAGCGATCCCCCTTCTTTGTGCACTGCCACTGCCAGCAGCACCTGAATGCACGCACTCAGCCTCTCCACCCAGACACAGCCACACGGGCCCCTCCCCATGCAAGGGCTTCACTACAGTGCGTGGCAGACTCCATTTGCCTAAACAAAGCCATATTCTTCTTCAACTCCTTTCAACTCCTTCAACTCCTTCTCACAGAACCCTGATTTATTCAGGAAGCAGGTGAATCTTGGCGAACATAGGCCCTATGTCAGCCATGTAGGATAAAGCACTGAAATTGGTTAAGGGAATCTCATTCCCTTCGGCCAGTGATTGGTCTAAGAGTTTCCATAAAACCCAGTTCTGATGAGCAGTGTAAGGGAAAAGAAGGGGAAAATGTAAAGGGAAGTCTGCAGAGAAGGGTCTCTGGTGGGAGTGAGTGGGGGTGGGAAAGAACGAAAGGGAGAGAAGGGGCCTTTCAACCTTTCCTTTCCTTGCCACCTGGAAAACACATGTCCATCTTGCAACCATGAGTGCAAAAGACAGCACATTGAGGAAGTCAGAGTGGCCTTGGTTAGCCCACCTCCAGACTTTCTTACTATGTAAGAAAAATGTCCCCCCACCGCAATGAATGTAATCCACTGTTACTCTGTTTTTCTGATACTTGTAGCCAAAGGCTTTGGCTTAGTTTCACTATTGGCTATTTTCCTAAGCTCTGCCAAGTGTGGGACTGCCCTGATGCAGGGAACAGGTGGCCGTGTCGGGGATAAGAAGAAGGAGGTGGTCCAACTAAATGGTGCTAATCCCCAGCCCAGCAAAATCTCAAGGTGCTGCTCTCTAATTATAATACATTTGTAACAAATGTGACACCAAATATGCATAAGGAAAGTGCGGCCTAGGACTGGTTGAGAAATGCTTCTAACGGAGCCTGGAAGTGACTCTTTATTGGCCGAATGGGATAGGGGAGCAGGGTCAGAGGAACCTAGAGAAGATGGGACTAAAAGGAAATAGAGAAGGTCCTTGTACTCTCAGACCCCTGCACGGTCCTGTGCATTTCAGATGAAACGGGGCCAGCTGCTGAGGATGTCTGGGAGTCTGGGCAGCCCACGGCCGGGGAGCAGAGTCCTTGGTCCCTAAGGATGGACATGGGTGTCAGGGGATGTGCTTTGGCAGCAATGCTGCAAGACTTCTCACATTTAGTGTCAAAGTGTATAATACCTGCCACACACACACACACACACACACACACACACACACACACATACGCACACACACGCAATATGCTGGCATGTGAGAAGGGCTGCCTGATGCTCTTATTATACCAACCACAGAATTAGTGTTGCTGTATATTATTTTATATGTGTGTGAATCTACGTAATATTAGAAATGATGTGGTTAAACCAGAGATTGTACCCAAATACTTGGAATAACCAGGTGGTTTCTATAAATGATTGAAACACAAATGCCTCATTTAAAGGGAGCGATTATTAATAACCTCCAAACCAGTGTTGCCAGAACAGTGAAGGAAACACTGTCTTTTTTAAAATGTGAATTCCTTTAATTTTAAAAGTTGGCAATGAAGTCTAAGTTTTTAAAATGCTGTGTGGCCAAATTAAGCATAGCTGAAGGCACACCTGGCCGTGGATCGCAGTTTACCACCTCAGTGCTATCAAGAGACTCTCCAAGGTCCTGTTGACAGGGCCATGCCTGCAGGTACTTGAATGAATTCAGGTACAGATGTAGAGAGGACAAGTAAGAGAGAAATGGAGAACTTCTCTCAGATAACAGCATAACAAAGCTTTTGTCATTAAAAAATAAAAACTAGAATCCATCAATGAGAACAAATGAGATCCTTAAATATCCATTGATAGAGGATTTAGTACTGAAAGGCTGTACTTGGACATATACATAAAAGAAAAGAATCATAAAATGTCTTGACTAATTGATAATAAGGGACCTGGTATAGAAAGTGGCCATCTCAGCCTAGGTAATGTGGAACCAGGAAAACATAAACTAGACGAAGAGGACTGGACAGGATGGGGAATGTTCTATTAGCCACAATGTTCATTGAAACCAATTTTTTTAGGGAAGAGGAATTAAAAGTTGGTGCCAAAATTCCTGTAGACATCTCTATAAAATCCTCGAGTTAAAGTATTTGCCCACGTTTTGACTGAGACTGATGGGCAAGCGGGGACTCACGCACAAAGATACATGTGTGTAAGTGGGTTGGCAGATCGGTCCCGGGGCTATATGGACCCTACACAACTGTCAGAATTCAAGTTCTCCAAACCCTGCTGGGCAAAACCAGGTGAGCTGCACCTCATACGGATTTCTGCCTTCGCTTCTCTTTGGATGTGGTATGTGTTATACGTGTAAGATACAATGCGTGGGGAAACAACTCTGTCTGGCTAAGTATAATAATCCTACCTATAACATAGTCCTACCAAACAAGGAGGGGAGTTGAGAAAATTATTTCAGCTCTCCATTAGTAGCAATATTCAGAATAAACACTATGTAATCACTGCATCATAGTCCTGCATTTTTTCTCTCCTCACCAGAGCCTGTGGAGTCCTTCCACCCTAACTCACGTGGGGCTCACCTGGCTCCTGGCAACAGCACTCTCTGCTTTGCAACGGGGTGATGTGACTACATTTTGTAAATTTTATGGCCTCAGTTTTATCTGTCATTTTAAAAAGTCTATTTTTCTAGGGAAGTCTTAGATTAATAGCAAAATTAAGAGGGATGTGCAAAGATATCTCATGTACTCCAAATCCCCATACATGCGTAGCCTTCCCTATATCAACATTTCCCACCAGAGTAGTACACTTGTTACAACTGATGAACCTACATTGATACATCATTGTTACCCAAAGTCCATATTTTACATTGGGGTTCACTCTTGGGTATGTTATGTGGGTGTGGACAAATAAATGACACGTATCCAAAATAATAGCATCATACAAGGTATTTTCACTGCCCTAAAAATCCTGTATGTTCCACTAACCCTGGGCAGCCACTAATCTTTTATACTATCTCTGTAGTTTTGCCTTTTTCAGAATGTCATGTAGTGAGAATCATACAGTATGTAGCCTTTTTGGATTGGCATCCTTCATTTAGTAATATGCGTTTGACCTCCAGGTCTTTTCATGGCTTTACAGCTCCTATCTTGTTTGCGTTGAATAATATTCCATTGTCTGGATGTACCGTGGCTGATTTATCCATTCACCTATAGAAGAACATCTTGGTTGGTTGCTTCCAAGTTTTGGCAATAATGAATAAAGCTTCTATAAATAGCTGTGTGCAGGTTTTCGTGTGATGTAAGTTTTCAACTCCTTTGAGTGAATACCAAGAGTGTGACTGATGGATCATATGGTAAGAGTATGTTTAGTTTTAGAAGAAATTGCCAAACTGACTTCCAAAGAGGCTGTACCATTGTGCATTTCCATCAGCAGTGAACGAGAGTTACTATTCCTGTTGCTGCACATCCTCACCAGCATTTGGCGTTGTCAATGTTCTGGGTTTTGGCTGTTCTAAACAAGTGCGTGGTTTTAGTTTGCATTTCCCTAATGACATATGGTATGGAGCATCCTTTTATATGTGGCTTTGTCATCTGCTTATCTTCTTTAGTGGAGTGTCTGTCTGTTAGAGTATTCGGCACATTTTTGAATTGAGTGGCTGTTTGTTTTCTTATTATTGAGTTTTCAGAGTTCTTTGTATGTTTTAAGAGTCCTTTATCAGATATGTCTTTCGCAAATATTTCCTCCCAGTCAGTGGTTTGTCTTTTCATTCTCTTGACAATGTCTTTCACAGGGCAGAAAATTTTAATGAAGTCCAGCTTAACAATACATTTCTTCATGTATTGTGTCTTTGGTGTCATGTCTAAAAAGTGATCATCAAACCCAAGATCATCTAGGTTTTCTCCTCTGTTATCCTCTAGAGTTTTATAGTTTTACTTTTTACATTTAGGTCTGTAGATTGGACAACTTGTGTATATATGTGTATATGTTTGTTCTATTTTTTCATGTAACATTGAAAGTTAAATATGTATGAAGAATCTATCATGGTAATTTATAATCTTAACTACTTTGTGATATTTTATTTCATGGATGTACCATTATTTACTCAAACATTGTTCCGTTTCAGTCATTTTGAGATTTTTTTTTGCCCCACTAAAATAATTTGATCATGAACATCTTTGTATGAGAACTCTATCTGCCCTTGGGATTATTTTCTTAGACTAGATTATTTGAATTAAAATTATGGTAGTCCACCCTTATTTGAAGTTTCACTTTTCTCATTTTCAGTTGCCTATGATCAACCGTGGTCCGTAAATAGGTGGGTACAGTACAATTACATATTTTTAGAGAGAGAGAGGCCATATCCATATAACTTTTATTGCACTATTTTTTATAATTGTTCTATTTTATTATTAGTTATTTTTAATCTCTTATGATGTCTAATTTATAAACTAAACTTTATTGTAGGTACGTATATGAAAAATTGTAAATATAATATATATAGGGTTTAGTAGGCATCCACTGGGGGTCTTGGAATGTCTCCCCACAAAAAAAGGGGAACTACTCTATTGAGTTAAAGCATATTAATATTTTTTTCTCTTTTTATGTACATTGCCCAAATCTGCACCTAACTTTTTTATACTTTGTGAACATAAAATATTTATTCTATATTCCATAATATTTAAAAATTAAAGAAGAATTATTGAGGCAGAATTTTAAAAACTAAAAACAAAACCACATTCATGTCTTATGTTGTGGAATGAGATTGGAAACCATGTGTCTAGAGAATAAGATTCCTGCTCAAGACCTTCTGAATCAAAATCTCTTGGAATGAGACCTGTTAACTTACATTTTAAACAAATGCCCCAAGTTATTCTTATATACTCTGAAGCTTTATTTTATTTTATAAGTAAGGAACAGAGGCTGGGAGAGATTGTATGTTTTGCTCAGGGGAACAAGTCCCTAGTTTATAATACAGATAGTTTTGAACATACTATGAAAATGCTAAGCCAGAAGCCATTTAAGAGTCATTAATTTCTGTAGTCTCCTGTTCATTAGAGCCATCTTCTGATCTAACCTGCCATAATTAAAGGTCAAGAGATAGTTCCATTACAATCTCTTTTTAATTTGGGATTGTCATTCAATTTATTTTTGCCTCACTCAATAGAGGAAGCCTATTTATTAAGGCATTAGTCAATTTGCTCTTTTTAAAGACAGCTTATGTCCTTTGTCCTTTTCTAGTGCCTATTAAGTCTGTATTTTCCCATTAGGAAACTTACTGTCATGACCTGGCATTTAGTCTAGTAATTTGGAGGAAATTGAAAAGCAGACGGAGATGGGGGGAGGGAGGAGGGGCGCGTCTCAGATTGAAGGTTACATGGAGTCTTCTGAGGGGTGGATTTCATCACCTTAGCTGTCTTGCAAGGGTGGAGGAGACCGAAATTAGCAAGCATATTTGAGGATGTGGCTTCCCAACTCTATTTCTGAAGTCCCATCTCTATGCGCTACTCAAGGACATTTTCTGGGAAATGGATGGCAGAAGAGGACATGCTGCTGCTTAGGTGTTAATTTCTAGAAATGTCAAGTTTTCTGAGAACTTTTAGTAGTAGAAAATCTAGGACATAACCACTACTATGGTGACATTTTCTTTTAAAATTCACATACATTTATACCCTCCATTGCCACTTTAACTTTTTTGGTGTCGGGGGAACGCTGCCAAACATTTATGGGATGGCAGTGAAAACCTGTTACTAAGAATGCAGAGGACTGTGTGGCCAGGGTTCAGATGATCTGACTTCTCCACCTCAGGCCTGCCGATTGTCAGATCCGTGATCCAAATCAGATGAAGCAGAAGAAACATGAGGCATCATTTTAACACAGACTCGGCCTCCAAATCTTTTCTCTTACTTCCACTTCTGATCCTTTGCACACTGAACCCACTTGCTTTTTTGCCTTTTACTCTTGAGATTCTACTGCATTATGGAAATAAAAGAAAAAATGAAGATGAATACCAGTTCCATGAATCTCCTCTTACAACTAAAGTTCTTTATAAAAAATTGTTTTAAATTGACATATAATAATTTTACATATTTATGGAGTACGTAGTAGTGTTTTGATATATATATTAATTTGTAATGTATAGTGGTCAGATCAGGGTAATTAGCATATCCATCATCTCAAACAT
>CAUYRB010065660.1:0-14158 GCA_963574695.1 Propithecus perrieri | reverse complement strand
GAGTGCCGTGGCGTCAGCCTAGCTCACAGCAACCTCAGACTCCTGGGCTCAAGCAATCCTACTGCCTCAGCCTCCCGAGTAGCTGGGACTACAGGCATGCGCCACCATGCCTGGCTAATTTTTTCTATATATTTTTAGCTGTCCGATTAATTTCTTTCTATTTTTGGTAGAGACGGGGTCTCGCTCTTGCTTAGGCTGGTTTCGAACTCCTGAGCTCAAACAATCCGCCCACCTCGGCCTCCCAGAGTGCTAGGATTACAGGCGTGAGCCACCGCGCCTGGCCTCTCCTTTCTTCTTATGCCTTTTCTTCCACCCCTTTTTTGGAGAGAGGCCAAGTAACTGGTTGCTGATCCAGCATTGAGCTCCCCATAAACCATTCAGATGTTAAACCCGGCTTACCTTTCCTATGAGATCCGTTAACAGCTTGAGGGACAGAGGATCATGCACCAAGGAGTCTGTGTAAAAGGAACCAAGGTATTTCTTCGGGTTAATTGGATTGTCCTGGGCACACAGATCTGGCCGCATGCTGAATCCATGAGAGATTCTTCCCACTGTGAAGGGGAAGGAACCACCTGCAAGTAAAACCCGTTGCTGAGGGGCTTGTATTGATGGGAAAGGATTCCTCAGTCCTAATGTTGTATGCAAGAAGTTACCATAGCCCAGCTGATTAACAGTAATTACAAAGGACCCACTGCACTCCAAATGCTGGGAGATGACCTAGAAGAAATGACATTAACTCACCTAGAAATTCAGACTTGAGAAATTTATCCTAAAGAGAGAAGACAAATGTGTAAAGATATGTGGCCAAGTTTTTCAAATGTAGTGTGGTTATAATAGCAAAATACCGAGACAGTCTGTCAGTTGGGGACTAAATCATGATGGCATATCCATAAAATGTAATGCGTGCATGAAGCCATCAAAAATGGAGCTCTTTCATTGACATGGAAAGAATCTTCTCTATGCTGTTGAGAAGGAAAAGCAGGCTAGAGAACAACATGTATAGTTTTATATTGTGTGTGTGTGTGTGTGTATGTGTGTGTCTAAGAGTCACAAATTCAGTTACCTACAGGGGCCAGACAGGCAATGGAAATAAATGAAATAGGCCTATTTGTAAACAATGGAGAATGGTAGGGACTATTGCAGACTGGAGAGCTCATAGTCTTACTAGAGGGATTTAAATAAAAAACAAAACAAAATAAAACTAAAACTGTGCCAAGCAAAGTAAATTTGCCTACAAAAATAGAATTTGGTCCTCAAACTATCATATGACTAGAATGATGGCTGGAAGGATGTTATGGACTGAATTGTATTTCTCCAAAATTCCTATGTTGAAGCCCTACCCAGTGTGACTGTATTTGGAGAAAGGACCTTTAAGGAGGTAGTTAAGGTTACAGAAGTCAAAAAGTGAGGCCTTAATCAAGTAGGACTAACATCTTATTGGACAAAAGAGCTTGCCCCTTGAATGCACAGGAGAAGGGCCACGTGAAGAAGGTGGCCGTCCACAAGCTAGGAAGAGAGCCCTCACTAGAAACCAACCCTGCCAATACCTTGATCTTGGACTTCTAGCCTCCAGAACTGTGAGAAAATAAATTTCTATTGTTTAAAAGCCACCTAGTCTGTGGCATTTTGTTATGGCAGTCTGAGCTGACTAATACAGATAGATAGGATTTTACCTCCATGTGCAAAACACACTTTCAGTTTAGGAAACTTCTCAAACACTCCACCCATGATCATGGAACAAATGGCTATGGTGGTTTCTGTTGGCATTCCTGAAAGAGGAAATAGTCACAAGGCTCAGGGCTTGTCATCTCAAGCAAGAAGAAGTTCAGTGACGTTAATTGCTGGGGATTGGCAGCTAATGGCTGGGGAACTGTCAGTGCAAAGCAACTTGGGGCCCCGTGCCCCAGCATGGCTTGGCTGTATACATTACTTTGGCAAAGAGAACCATCTGAAGCTTCCTAATTGCCACTTGCAGGGGAACTTGTCTATGGCTAGAACAGTTGAGGAGCCAGAGGACCTGGCGTTTGCCCTGATTCTCTTGACTTCAGTTTCGGATGTAGGCAAGCCGAGTGTAATGAGTCTGGGCTCACCCCTACCTCCAATTTTCCGCCTCCTGGCCCTTGACCGGTTAATGTCCCTGAGCCTGCACTTGTTCACATTGTTCACACTGTTGCCCATCTTGCAAGGCTATTGTGGACCTTTGCAAATGATGATGTCAGCAAAGTTCCTGGGCAGAAATTCACATTGGGGATGCTCAACAAATATTAGCTGCCTCTCTGTGTCTCCATTTCCTCATCTGTAAAATGGTTAGTTCCTGCCAGTTGCTTTGAGGATTTGGTGGAACAGCACCTGGCACTTAGTGAGTGCTCATTAAATATTAACTGTTAACTATTCCTGCTAAATCTTTCTTGCCTCTTGGAACTGAGGTTGAAAATAACTGGATCAAAATGAATTATTTCAAGTGCTTTGTGCTTCTAGAAGAAGTGGCTGATCCATGTCTGATGCCTTCGCCCCCAGTGAGCCAGTCTGGGCTATGTTGCCAGACGACTGCTTTTCAGACTGATTCAGAAATCTCTGACTGCTCCCCAGCTGTGCCCTGCCCCTTCTGGGGAAGCCTGACTCTCGGGGCTGCCGAGTGGGGCTTCACCAGATGATTCTGCCCAGGGCCTAGGGTTGCTGCTCCGCAGACAGAGACACCCCCGGCTCCCCAGCCTCCTGGGAATTCTGGAAGCATGATGGATTCCTATCTATCTGGGAGTGGTTTGTAGGCAGAGCTTCCTGAAGGCAGGGAGATGGACAATATCACGTCCTATGATTCTGCTTTCCATTAATTACTTGAACCATAACCCCACAATCCATTCTGCTTACAAGAGCCAATGTTATATTTTCAGTGTGAATTGGATCATGACCCTTCTCTACTGGGAATCCTCCAATCTACTAGTGACCACCTTTGCATCCCAAATAAAATCCTGACATTAGCCTGATTGTTTGTGATCCGTGTACTTGTTTATTATCTCTTTCCGCTAACCAGAATATAAGCTCCATAAGGGCAGAGGATTTGTTTCTGTCCTCGGTGCCGGGTACAGGCCTGGCCTGCTGGAGGCAATCAATGTGTACGTGTTGCATAAGTGAATGGTGAAATGACTCTATATGCAAATGCTCGCCTCTGTTTTTCATGTAGGGAGTTGCAATATAAATAAGTTTATGGGACTTGTCAAGTGTTGTGAATAAGGATGAGATTTTCTTTGAAGCTTGACAGCACTGGGCCTTTTAGGTTATCTCTTCCTACTAATTATGGCTCAAGAATTTGGTGGAGGACGGGTAGGAAGCTGCCTTACTAAATACTTTGGTCTCAGCGGCAATCACAGGAACATATAAAATGTCAGAGCAGAAAGAGACCTGTGAAGGAATCTGGACAGCATTCTCATTTTACATATGAGGAACAGGGGCCCAAGGAGGTGACGTGATTTCCTGTGGATTATACAGTGCAATACAGACTAAGCTGGACCCGAAAGTCAGTTGTTTTGACTTCCAACTTATCGCTCCATTTAATTCTTCATGGTGGTTGGCATTTTGCTGAATTCATAATTAACAATTATGGAAAGAATGGATAATGGCCCTCCTAAAGAAAGTCCAACGCTTTTTGTTTGGGGACCCATTTTTCACTGGGTTTGTAGAAGAGCTGTACTTTTCACTTGTAGCTCCACAATTTTGCATCTGTTCTCCATCTCTTCTTATCAAGACTGATAAGGCCAAAACAGAGGCTTCTCATCTTTCCCTTTTCCTTACCCTCATGTGGAGCTAGGAGTGAACAGTGCAGGAGGCGAAGGGCAGAGGAGAGGAGCAGACGAGGACAACTGTATCCCTGAGTCACTGACGATCTACAGCTTCAGATCTGTGGGTGGTGGAAGTGGACCTTCTGCTTGTAATTCCAGGGCTCTCATTTGTAAGAGGTGATGCTATTATTAGCTTCTAAAAAAATCTACTAGACAGGCATGGTTACTCTTTTTTTAGAGCCTCTTTGGGAGTCTATGTAGCAAGGTCGCTTTGGAGGCAGACAGATCTGTGTAAACTCCATTTTTACTTATTAACTGTGTGACTTGGACAACTCACCTAACCACTAGAAGACTCAGTTTCTCCATCTGTAAAATGGTCATTATAATGTCAACCTCATAGGTTAAATATATGATTTATTTATGATATAATTTACTTATGATTGTATCAGATACGATTGAAATTAAACAAGGTAATATATACTGCACTGACCTGAGTAAGGGCTCAAGAAATCGTAGTTGTTATTACTCACAATCCTGTTAATTATTCATGCTTTCTCTATTTGATATAATAGGATTCCACAGATGGTTGGAAAAACGCAAGAGTTGGCTCTGTGTTCCAGACTCCAAGCAAACACAAACCTACAAGCCAAGGGAGCCAGTATTTGTCCATCCGTCCATCCATCTGCATGTCCCAGGGATGCACAAACAGGGAACAATTCAGCCTTTCAGCCGCCTTCAAAGAAGCAATGAGAGAGAGAGAGAGAGAGAGAGAGAGAGAGAGGGTTATTGGGATGAGCCAGCAAATATTATACACGGTACCATTTGGGGGGAAATTGCTTTTCTCTGAAGGTATATTGGTCTGGATAAATAAACTAAAATACTTTTTAAGTTGTTCCATGATCTGTATAAAAAAGTCATAGACAAACTCTGCTTCTGCATGGAAAATAAAAGGGAAACTTAGAATTAACAAAGGGGGTTGGTGGATTTACCACTGTGGTTGCCAAATTTAATATATCATTTGGCAAAGCAAGTGTCAGGAAACATCCACCATTCAAACGTTTTGGCTGAGAGCAAAAGGCTCAAGGACTAATCCCACACCTCAAAAGTGGGGGAGATTTTCCCTGATGGCTCCTTTTTGCTCCCCTCTTTCGGAAGGACTGCTGAGATTGCATCCTTGGAGTGAGTCAGGGTGAGAGTGCTCCGTCCTTTCCCCCTGCTTGGAAACCTGAGGCTGTGGAAAGTGAGGAAGTGATGGGCTGGGGCAGGCTGGCCTGACCCAAGCCGTCCAGCCACTGAGAGTCCAACACTGGGTGGAGTCTCTGGGGTCTGCAGGCACTCACACAGCCCCAGGAGCCCCGCTGAGTTCCTGAACAGTTTGCTGTGAATGAGATGACCTCAGAGAGGAAAGAGCTCCTGATGCCTCAGCCAGGCAGGTCCTGGGATGAACGCCACAGGCGAACATGCTCCAGGGCCTCCTGGGAAATGGAAATGCCATCTGGATGGAGTGACCTTTATTCAACAAAACTGTTTAATTAAAAGAAGTCCCCTCAACAGGCATTGAATATTAGTGCTTACTGAGGTTCAAAACAGATTTCTCTTAGAACATCACTTTCCAAATACATCTGGGTGCTGGAGTGACTCCTCCCACCTTCATACATAAATATTTGTGCTAACCAGGCTGATGCAATGCGACTTGTGTACATAGCATTTGTAAAATGGAAAAACAATTCTGAGACAAGGGGATTCTGGAAGTGGCAAGCAAAGGGTAAATCGAGGAAAGCACTTCTAGTTCAGCAGGTTCTGGGCAGCAGAAGAGATACAAGCCTGTGGAAGGGAGAGGAGCTAACTGGTTTCTGATAATGAATGTAGGTTGGAAAGAGAATAACAACTTCTTGGGATAGTTTGGGCTTGGCAAAGGCACATGATCCTGGTATCTCAGTGAGATTTGACTCCTCATTAGGATAAAACTTTATTCTATGTGCCTGTGATGGTTTGTTTCTATTCAATTCAAATTAATCTGTGAAACATGATACAAAACACAAAAAGAAATCACTTATACTCTCAAAATCGCAACCAACAGTAATTGAGAACTTACCATGTGCCAAAGCTGTTATAAGAATTTTATAGTTATTAGCTAGTCTAATCCTTTAGGAGATAAGCACTATTATAACCCTCATTTTACAGAGAAGGAAAGTAAGGCAGAGTGACTTATTCAGGTCTTGTGGCTGAGAAATACTAGAGCTATGCAGTCTGGCACTACCATTCTGTCTGCCTCATACCAGTAACAAAGAAATTTCTTTTTTTTTTTTGAGACAGAATCTTGCTCTGTTGCCCGGGCTAGAGTGCCGTGGCGTCAGCCTAGCTCACAGCAACCTCAGAGTCCTGGGCTCAAGTGATTCTTCTGCCTCAGCCTCCCAAGTAGCTGGGACTACAGGCATGTGCCACCATGCCCGGCTAATTTATATATATATATAAATTATCTTATCTTATCTATATATATATAATTATGCTTATCTCCTAAAGGATTAGACTAGCTAATAACTATAAAATTCTTATAACAGCTTTGGCACATGGTAAGTTATATAAATATATAAATATATATATATTTAGTTCTCCAGATCATTTCTTTCTATTTTTTAGTAGAGATGGGATCTCGCTCTTGCTCAGGCTGGTCTCGAACTCCTGACCTTGAGCGGATCCACCCGCCTCAGCCTCCCGGAGTGCTAGGATTACAGGCGTGAGCCACCGCGCCCGGCCCAATAACAAAGAAATTTTTGTGCCTGAAAACTACTCTGAGTATGTATGTGGGGCTCCCTTACTAAGAAGGGAGATCTAGGAGATAAGGGGGACAGGTAGCCGCTCTGGAGCACCAGGCTCACCTTGAAATGACACAGGCAGCTTGGCTCCTGGTTATTCCTGTTGTTTGTTTCAGCAGGTTTTACTGACGCAAGCTAGAGAGCAGTGAGGCAGGCAAGCCTTGCTAACCAAATAAATGTGCTGTCACCTCCAGGACATCACCAGTCAACTGGGGCCAAGATGTGCTCCTGAATCCCCTCAGAGACTGTCAGCCCCTAAAACAGTCTAGTTAGAATGATTGATGGGTTGAGCTAGTCACACAAACAAAAATATCCATGTGGTCTCCAACCAACTGCTGTTGCTTTCTAAGCCCCTTATTAATTCATAAACTCAATTCCAATGAATAATAAAATGACTTGCAGCTGAAGTCTCGCTCACGCTGTGCTGAAACGACTTGGACACACAAGTAAATAAATCCTCTTTCAAAGCTCATTAAAGTTTCTAGAAAACATTCACTACATCAACTAAGCTATTGCAGCCAATAAGCTTCAGGGAGTTCAATATTTAGAGGAATATTAAATATTTCAGGTCATTTGGAGGCAATTTAACAGATAATCCTCCAACTGGTGGGCAGTTTAGATATAAACATGGAAAGAATTTTGCATGTATAAGAGAGCTCAATAAATATTAAATGAATAAATGATCAGTGATTACAGTTCCTGGTGAATCCACAAACAACTATTCATTACCAAAGATTGCATTTACAATGAAAGTAATAGAAAGCAATATTATTATTATTCTAGAAATAAATTTAAAAATGCAATTCAGTCAAAAAAATATGCATCATGAATCCAGGTACTGAGGAGAGATTTAGTTATAGAAAGAATTGAAAGTAGAGGAAGAGGAGAATGGATGGACAGGACTATTGGACGGTGGATACTTGAAGTTGGATACTTCGGAAAGAATGGCACTGAATTTTTGAAAATATATTTTATCATGAAATATTTTAAATATAGAAAGCATAAACAATAGTGCAATGAACATCCATGTACTCACCATCTACTTTCGTCAAATGTTAACATTTTCATGGCATTATTTTTTATTATGTATTTTATTATATTTTACATTTTCAAAATATATGGCTTAAAAGTATCTTAATTGAGGATTGGTTAAATCAAAACATATCTAGGTATTGGAATATTCTGCAGTTATTTAAAAATCACGCATTAAGAGAATTTTCATTTAGGCTGGAAATTCTTAATTAGGATATGAAATCACATGTGTAACAATTTTGATTTCATTAAAATATAGGTATATGCAAATAAAAAAACAAGTGAAATGTACTGTAACAATAGTTACTTATCTTTGGGTGGTTGGATTATGGGTGATTTTTTTCATCTTTATACTTTTCTGTATTTTCCATAATTTCTTCAAGATCATTTAATCATTTTGAAAAATGTTAAGTATTTTTTTCCAAAGCAAAAAGAGATACTTTTTTTTTTGCATGTCGTTAATATGGTTCTTATGCACAGTGGCAGTAATGAGGGTAATGTTTTGGCTTCCAAGTGAAAGATTAAAAGCAGAGCAAGGGAGATAGAAAGATGAGAGATTTGACTGAGTTAACTCAGGGCTGGCCCAGGAAGCATTTTTATCTGTCCCTCTTCTTTAGAATGGTCCACTCCTTTTGGGGGGGCTGTTTCCCCACCTTCTACCTACATCCGACATTCATGGACATCTCCCTCACCCTCCCAGGGTGGCCTTTCCTTTCCTCCCTGCCAGCACCCAGTGGTGGCTGAGCGGTGCTGTGTGCTCACCGCATAGACAGGGAAGAGTTCCTTCGAGTTCAGGTCCCACTCGTTGACGTGGGAGCCGATCTGGACCCCAGGAAAGCCCAGCTCCTTCACACAGCGCTCCATCTCCTTGATGGCCAGCTCGGGGGCCTGCATGGGCAGTGTTCCCAGGCCCACAAACCTCCTGGGGTGGCTTGCAACGGTGGCAGCTAGGTCATTGTTTAAAAACTGGCACAGGTTTAAAGTGTCCTGAGGTTTGGCCTGGTGGTGACAGGAAAGGGAAAATCCGCATCATTAAAACCTTCTTTTTTAGATAGTTACTCTGAATAACACCTCCTCGTGGCTAAAATGTTCACTATTCTCAATGGCTTTACCATATCAGAAAACTGAGGCACACACTGGGTAAGGTACTGGCCACAGAAGACCCAGAAGCCAGTCTTTGTGAAAGCAAAGAAAACTGCTAGTATATTGCTGATTAATTTTAAAAAATTGAGGCTAGAATCAGAAGGGAAGGACACAATTACTGGATCTGGCATCCTCATGCCAGAGATGGAATGTGGATGGGCCACTGCCAACTTCAGAAAGATCCTGAACCCCTCACCCCCAGGAGGCTGGGCCTGGCCAAGGGTTCATTGGCCCCTCCTGTCCCTGCCTATCCTCCTCCCTGTCCTTCCCGTTGGCTGTGACATTCAGGACTGTCCTTAGCAAAATGCTGAGGCAAAGTTTGCTTTTGGTTCCCCTACCTTTCCCTTCGTCACTGTTTTCTTTTCTTTCAACATCACCCCACTGCCCCCAGCACTGCCAGGACTTTGGTACCCTCCTGCAGTCCCAGTTGTGCAGTCAGAGTGCTACCCAATCTGATAAGTGCAGGTACATTGAGGTCTGAGAGTGTTTTAAGTAGTCAATCTAATCACAGGAACAGATAAGGACTGAATCCCTCTCTGAATCACTCTCTAATACAGTGTTTATGAATACCGGTTGAGGAAGTAAGTGTGAGCAGGTGGTATTTCCATTGCTCCTTAAATCACAACAAGAGTGAATATCTGCTTGATTGAGCAGGTACTTGGTGCACTCCCAGCTATGTACAAAAATTTCCCTCCCTGGGCTCGAATTCATGCCTGAAACTTTTAGGGCTTAAGATTTGTTCACTTGGGGAAGGGAATCCAACTTCAGGACTCCCCTTCTGAATTATGTGTATATTGCCCTGGGAGAGGTAACATATGGTTACCATTATCATTCTTACCTCAAAATCATTCTCGCCCCAGAACACACTGGTTCATCAGTTCCGCAGCAAGGCATTCAGGAATGAGTCACCAGACAGGCAAGTTCTGGTGGAAACTGAGGCTGGTCTAGAACCGCACCGTCCGGTGGAACAATAATGCGAGTCACATAGCCACATGTGACTACTGACTACTGTACTGGAGCAAGGACATGGCTAAGAGGGCAGGCCTGGGAGGGGACACTGCAGGAGGGGAGGCTGAGGGACCCTCCCGATCTCTACGGAGGAGGGCAGTTGGGGGCGGTGCTCAGTGGGACCAGTGTTCAGACTTGCATCTGTTTCTTGCTGGGGAGCTGGATGCGAGCCTTTACCACCAAGGAGATTGTTTGAGGTTTCACACTCACCCAGTAGCTAAACATGACAGGGACGGTGGAAAGGGCTTGCACCGTTACTCCTAGACACAGACACAAAGAAAGGCAAAGCTGGTGAGAGGCGTGGCCTGGGAACTCCGGCCTTTCCCAAGGCCAGGCGACCACAAGCCTCCACCCCAGACCCCTCCCGCTGTCCCTCCTTTGTTGCTCCTCCCTGCATCCCTTCTCTCAAGGCTCTTCCCCAGGCCCCCTGATTCCTCAGCCTCAGGTTCTCGGGAGAGAGGTAAAGGTTGGACAAAAATGAGATCATTCAAGGAAAACTAACTGATCCCATTTTCCAAGGGTTATTTCTACCTTGCTTCCCGTGAAATTTTATTTAAGCAAGACTCTTTCAGGGTTTTCCATCTTAGGTCATGCATAGCAGAGTGTATCTCTGCGCCGCCTTCCCTGCCCCTCTAATTTAGCTCCTAAGTGAGCCTAGCTGGAGTCCCACGGTCTGGAATACCAAGAATGGGACTCCGAGTTTGAATCCTGATTCCTGGATACCAAGAATTGTTTTTCTTCAAGAGCACCTACCTCCTAGGGATGTTGTAGGGATTAAATGAGTTAATACATGTTAGGTGCTTAGAATAGTGCCAGGCACAAAGTAAATGCTCAGGAAGGGTTAGTCAGGACTGTTCTCTCAAGAACAGCCATGGAATGAAAGACCAACACAACAAAAATGAAAGGGGACACATGTACTTCATCTACACTGCAGCCCTAAGCAGTGGTTTCTGACACCAATCATTCAAGTCTCATTCCCATTCGTTTTCTCCGTGAAAGAGTGGGCCCTTGCTCTAGCTTCACGTTTACAAGAAAACCTTGCTGTTTGCTGTAGTCTGGGAAACATGTTCTTTCTCCAGCTCCTCTTCCACCCCAATATACTTTGAGAACAGGGGTATATATGCTATGTTCTCTTCCCTCCCCCAGGGAAGCTGGAACAGCATGTCCTGGCAGAGAACAGGGGTCAGAAGTTACCATTACACAAAGTTAACAAATTTTAAGGGTAGATACTGCTTTTACATCAGATGAAAACATTGGTAGCATTTCTCATTGTAAGTACCTTTTTGGTCCATTTCTCTAATTCGAACTTCTGGATCCCAGCAGTTCTCTTGGACCACTCTGAAGACTTTCCCATCTTTCAGCATCTTTGCTTCTCCCTGAGGCAAAAAAACTCACATTAAGAAAGGCAACCTAAGCCCATTTGAACTAATCTTTCCTTATATGCTTTGGAAAATGTTTATTCCCTTGCATTTTTAGGGATTTTTACTTAATCCATGCAGAAGTAGGAATCTGTTCATTTAACAAAATTCAGCTTTCCTTTCTCATGGTTTTCTTTGGCCTCGAGTTGAAGGGGTGTGCTCTGTGGGTGTCAGTGCTTGGACACAGAGATAGCAAGGTGACAGTCATGCCTTTCTGGGCTGTATGACCAAGGACAGCTCATCACCTTGCAATCTGAACCACTGGCTACTAGACCCAAGGGAGTGGCCCATTGTCTGGAAAACATTAGATCTATAACATTTTAGAATTGGAAAGAACCTTGGAGATAGATTGTTTAGTCCAACCCTCTTGTTTTATAGAGAAGCAATATATGGATGGTGAGAGTAAGTGATTGTCCGACAGAGCAGCGCCCACTGATGTCAACACCTGTGGGAGGAGGTGAGCAATGAAGTCAGTCAGTCTAGCAGCACGTACAAAATTTGGAGCTGAGTTGTTCACTTCCACCAGGCATCATGCCTGCCTATATACACTAAAAGAATTTTTATACATTTTTAAAAAGCGACAAATAAAAATTATATATATTTATGGTGTACAACATGGTGTTTTGATATATGTATACATTGTGGAATGCCTATATCAAACTAATTAACCTATTTGTTACTTTACATATTTTTTGAGGTGAGAACACTTAAAATCTATTCTCTTAGCAATTTGCAAGTATACAATACATTGTTTTTAACCACAGTCGCCATATTGTACAATAGATCTCCTGAACTTATTCCTCCTAACTGAAACTTTGTATTCTTTGGTTCTCTCCCCATTCCTTCCCCACCTTTTGGCCCCTGGTAACCACAATTTTGCTTGCTGCTTCCACATATAGGTGAGATCATGCAGTGTTTATCTTTCTATGCCCGGCTTATTTCACTTTAACATAATGTCCTCCTCCAGTTTCATTCATGTTGTTACAGATGGTATTAATAGGATTTCCTTCTCAAATTTGGCAAAGAAGGGAGCGAATGGGGTGACAGTGAAAGAGAAAAAGTTGGGAAACAACTTTTATTTGTCAAATGAGAGGTTTTATTTTTCTTCTGCTCCTTACTTGGAAAGCTTAATCACCATGAAATTCCCAGTATAGCAGAGTGCCAAAGAGCATGGTCTTTGCATTCAGATAGACCTGGGTTTAGATCTCACTAAATGACTTACTAGCAGTATAACTAGTTATGGGGCCTCCAAGTTTAAGCCTCAGTTTTTCTGACATTGTACTTGTGCTTGGCCACCCAACATCTTTGGAACACATCCTAAGCATGAAGAAATATTCACATTATGATTCTGCCTTCCTGAGCTATAATCCAAAATTTGCTTTCCCGTTCTCCCTTGTAGCTGGGCATGGCATGTGCTCTTGGCTCTGTCAGTCAGATGCACCCACCTGTGACTTCGATTTGAAAGTGAGCAATGTGAGGAAAGCAGGGGTTGGGCAGAATCAACCTGTAGACAAGGGTGTTGTCTAAGGTGTCAGAGGTGACTGAAGCAGCAGTGGCAAAGCTTCTGGGTGCCAATTTCAGCAGCGTCAGCGTGAGCATCCTGTTAGTGACCAGGAGTGGTGACACTTGCCTCGTTGCTGGAGCAGCTCACCAAATGTGATGTGGGCATTGCTGTGTTAGCCCAGCCTCTGAGCTTCATCTCTGGCCCTCCCAGGAAGTCTGTGAGCTCCTTTTCTAATTAAACTAGCTAGAGTGGATTCTGTTGTTTGCAATTAAGAACACTGAGTGATACTGAAGATTCAGTAATAGAATGTTTGTAAAGAACTTAGCACCAAGCAGGAGAGCATGCTCAATAATGGCCAGATATTATTGATACCATTATTAATAACATACATTACCAACTGCAAGGGAGGAAATCGGGTTTCTCTGGGAGATGCCTGAATAAGTTTTCATTTTGGACAAAGCAGAGTATGTTAAAACTGGAATGGATCATTTAGTTTAATGCTTGCATTTCACCAAGGAGTCCATGAGGTGTGGTGATTTGTCCAAAGCACATACTAAGTTGGTATAGAGCTGAGACAAGAACCCAGGTTTATGAAGCCATTTTCCATGCTGCCAGGCTGATATTTGGCCATTGGTGTAGGCAAAAGTTAATTACTATAATATCCTAAGGAGTTTGATCTTCTTTTGGGGGGTGGCGGTGACCCTCATTACATGGCAAGAGAATCAGACTCAATGAACTTCTCTCTTCACATCCTTCATGCTGGATCCATGGTAAGAAAACTGAATGATAGCCACTGTTAGCGGAACTCTTTCGGAGTGGAAATTGCCACAGAGCAGCTGTGCCCCTATGAAAGACCCCAATTCTCATTGGTTTTTCAGCCTGACAGCGATTGTAAAGAATCAGTCCTTATCCCTCTCACTTTACATCCAGGAATCCAGCATCACTGCTGGGCTATCCCCGTGCCTCAGAGGTCGGCAGCTGCTGCTGTGGGAGGAGATGGGGAGTTTCTTAGGTCCTAGTTTTTAACATGGACCTCAATATCAACCAAGATCTTAAACTCAATTAATAATGAAGTAATTGGAGCAAACTGCTCTAATTTATGCAACCAGAGCCCAATCCCATTTTTTCCCTAAACTCTCCAAAGAAAACCAAGGTTTTTATTAAGTTAAAGAATTCCCCCAAGCAACCATCACTGTCCAAATAACCCATTTTAAATACATCTCTAATATTTTTTTTTTTTTTTTTGAGACAGAGTCTCACTGTCTTGCCCGGGCTAGAGTGAGTGCCATGGCATCATCCTAGCTCACAGCAACCTCAAACTCCTGGGCTCAAGCAATCCTTCTGCCTCAGCCTCCCAAGTAGCTGGGACTACAGGCATGGGCCACCATGCCCGGCTAATTTTTTCTATATATTTTTAGTTGTCCGATTAATTTCTTTCTATTTTTAGTAGAGACGGGGTCT
>CAUYRB010065658.1:0-20654 GCA_963574695.1 Propithecus perrieri | reverse complement strand
TTTTAGTTGTCCGATTAATTTCTTTCTATTTTTAGTAGAGACGGGGTCTCGCTCTTGCTCAGGCTGGTTTCGAACTCCTGAGCTCAAACAATCCGCCCGCTTCGGCCTCCCAGAGAGCTAGGATTACAGGCGTGAGCCACCCTGCCCAGCCGGTTGTCATTTCTTTAAAAGGCCACTTTCTTTAGCAGTTAGTACTTGTTGTTAAGCTTACTACAAGCAATCTTGTGTTCCTTATTTGATGAGAATTGAGTATGAAATGCTATCCCCATTTAATGGATGAGGAACCTGCCACTCAGAGGTGCCCAAGGCCACCCAGCCAGCAAGTGGTGGAGCCTTTCAAGCTACACATCTCCTGTTCATTAAGTTGTAAAAACTTTTGTTCTCCACCCAAGTCTTATTTCTGTCTAGCAAATGAGCCTGGTGTCTGGGGGTACAAGGGGAGAAAAACAAAAAACCAAAGCCACTGAAAAATCCTTCCTCTCCAGATCTCTAGATTTTTCCCTCCTCCTTTGTTCAGAACCTTCTGCTCTTACAACATCCTCTCTCAACATGATTCGTTTCCATAAAGACTTCTTGCCTTACATGAGTCACATTCTAGAGTAATCTCTAGATAAGTGATCTCACCTGTGAGGCTATTGCAAACCGCAGAACCATTTCTGGGAACCTTCCAGCTGGAACTAATTCTATCTGCTGTACACTGGTCCTTGTCAGCTCCAATTACCCACAAGACCCCAGAGGGATGGAAACGCCTCTGTCCGCTCAGGAATAGGATGGGCATGTCATCTGCTCTGTGAGATTATCTGCCCCGTTTCTCCCTGAACTGATGCATTTGTGCACCAACCGTGACCCCAATGCGTGTTATGTAAGAATCATAAATGACATTTGATCTTCATCCTCCCTCTTCTTCCATTCCAGGGCGTTGTAGGGCAGCCACCAGAGAGAAGTGCTGCAAGGAGAGCAGCAGAGGCCAGGTGCACCAGCCCTTTTGCCTTGACCCTGTTTCCATCACCCCAGATTTTCACATGTGAGCTAGGTCTATGAACTCTTTTGATTTTATTTGCTCTAGAAATCTCAGACCAATTGTCTGGAAATGAAACTCCCTGATATAAAGATGTGCCAAGATGGGGAATGGGGTCAGGTGTAGATTTAGAGACAAAGACCAAGTGGGAAAGAAGGCTCAGTCTCTGGGAGAGGAACTTACGAACATCTTCTAGGAAAGCTCTTCCTTACACAGATTCCCAACTAATAAATAGAGGAAGGACAGTGGTAGAGCTAGAATTTTTTTTTTAGAGACAGGATCTCGCTCTGTCACCCAGGCTGGGTGCAATGGCACGATTGTAGCTCACTGTAACCTGGAACTCCTGGGCTCAAGCAATCCTCCAACCTCAGCCTCCCAAAGTACTGAGTTTACAGGCATGAGCCATCACAGATAGAGTTAGGAAATTATCAAATGCCAAAACTAGTAGATGGGAATTTGATGAGCAATAGGATATTTACTTAGTCTCAGGGTGTATCCTTACAAAAGGCTTATTAATTATAAAGAAAAAAATAGTAACTTCACAGCGGAGAAACCTGGCAGACATCACCTTAGCCAAACGGTCAAAGTTAGCCACCCAGTGATGGGACAAACTGACATTCCATAGACAACGATATGACGCACAACGTCACATCACTGGCATTTCTGTGTAAAATCTTAATCTTATCTTGGGGAAACTTCAGACAAATCTAAATTGTAGGGCATTCTACAGAATAATTGGGCTGCCATCTTCAGAAATGTCAAGGTCAAATAAGACAAAGATAAGTTGAGTTTAAAGGTTCCAAATTAAAGAAGACCAAGGAGACACAACAAGTAAATGAAATGTGCGATCAGGCAAAAAAAAAAAAAAAAAAAGAAACAAAGCAAGCAAGAAAGCTCTAAAGAACACTACACTATTGGGACAATTGACCAGACTTAAATGCGGGTTGTCAATTAGATCATAGAATTGTATCCATGTTGAATTTCCTGATGTTGATAATGTATTTAAGAGAATGTCCTCATTCTTAGAAAATACTCAATGAAATATTTAGGAAAAAAAGGGCATAGTATCTATAACTTTTGTCTTAAAATATGTATGTGTATATATTATGTATTATGTATATGCATAGATTATGTATCATGTGTATGCATATGTACATATATAATACATTATATATGTGTATATATAGACTGAGACAGAGAATGATAAACAAGGCAAAATGTAAACCGTTGGGGAATTTGGATAAATTATACATGGGAGTTACTTGTATTATTCTTATAATTTTCCTGTAAATTTAGAATTATAGCAAAATTAAAAAGTTATTAAAAAAGGAAAAACAATTGATGACTATTATATGCTGCCTTATAAGAAGAGATGATACATAATGCCCAGGAGCTTAATAATCTCTTTTGGATATTGAATTGTTGTCGCACTGATTTTTAGATGACTATGGGGACGATTGATATATTTATGGCATATATTTATGATAGTGTCTTGCCATATATGACCTGATTGTTTACTTTTCTTTTGACTTTCAAATTTTTCAAAAAATCATTTTCTTTCTTAAAAAATTCCTGCCTTCTAGGCAGGAGCACTTGACTGGTTGTCAGGACCCTTGAGTATATGACATTGGACAATTCAGTTCACTTCCTTTTGCCCCAGCTTTCTCATCATTTAATTGGGAATAACAAAAATATCCCCTCCCCCATAGAGCTGCCCAGAGGGGCGTGAGGAGAGAAGGTGCCCTGAGGGGTCCGAAGCTGGCTCTGTGCCTCCTGGGGCGGTCGATGGGCCTGTCTCCAAGGGTGGTTGTGCTGCACTGAAGACGCTGACCCTGCCCTCCCCGCCTTCACCCGGACACTGAGGGGATGTGCACCGACTGGCACCTGGGACGGGGGCAGACCTGAAGTGGCACTGCCAAGGCTTCAGCTCAGAGAGGCGAGTTCTCCACGCACCGGGAGGTGGAGTACTGTACTGGCGCTTCCTGCAGATTAATTCTCCAGCTCCAACCCGCCCCCGCCACCTGGGGCTGAAACAGGTAGTTGAGGCAAACTTACTGGCTTAAAGGACTGCAGAGCCACCGAACTGGATAACCTTGAATAATCGAGGGGTTTTAAGTTAAATTGAATTTTTAATTCTTAGCGCTAGTGCCATCGGAGGGCCTAAAGAAACCCCGTGGTCTGAATGATTTCATGAAATCTCCCAAGACCTGAAGAGTTGAAAGGAACTTTTGCAGTAATTTGTCCAATCGCCCACTCAGTGCAGAAGCCTCTTCTAACATTTCTGACCTGACCTATCTCAATTTGAAGGACCCCAACAAGGGGAAGCTCATGGTCTATGCTAAGATAGCTTGTCCCATCTGGGACATCTCTTTTGCTCCTGTGTTTAGAGTGACAGGGGCTCTGATAGGTATGAAAAACCAGGTCCTTGGGCTGCAGAAACTTGGCCAAAAATACCCCAAAAGAGGACCTGGATCGTCTGCCAGACTAGACGACGTTCGGCTCTCGGGAAGAGGACACAGGGAGCATCAGATGAAAACCGAGAGGTGGAGGGAGGGAAGGCGAGGCAGCGGGGAGAGAAGAAAAGATGGGAAGGGGCAGAATGTCAGGGAGAGAAGAGTTTGGGGAAAGAGTGAGAGAGAAAAGGTAAGGGGTGGACAGGAACGAAGCGCAGAGAACCGGAGCAGGAGGGATGGGGGACTGGGAGCCCTCCCCGAGGATGTGCCTTTAGCTCCAGGGTGAGGGGGCACCAGGTGGACCGGCCACCGCTCCTCCCCTCCAGGGCGCCTTACCCCATTCTTGTCGAAGGCCCGGAACATGCCCTCTACGTACTGGGTGGCCTCCTCGTTGCCTGTGACCTTGAAGAAGCGCTTAAACTCGTGCATGAAGAGTGTGCCACTGGGACACTCCACCACAAACTTCTTGTACCACTCCTGGAGCTCCGCCACGTCCATCTCCCCGGCCGCCTCCGCCTCCTCCCAGCTGAACTGCTGCCCCATCTTGGCCCCAAGGAATGTCAGGGAGCAAGTGTCTGTGTCTCCTCCCCGGCCTGTGCTGGTTGATTCCTAGGCTAGGGCCCTCTTCCTCCCTTTCCAAGAGGCTTGGGCAACCTCTTCCTCATCTCCTGGGCAACTGAACACCATCAGCGGTGAAGGGGGCAGGAGGCAAGGGGGCGGGTCCAGGCCCGCTAAGCTTCCCTAAGACCATTAGAAGATTCCTCTGGAAGGTCTGACCTCCAGCCTAAGCTCCCCGGGCTTCACCCCTCCTCTTAGCCTCGCCAACCAAGCAGCCAAGCCGGCCCCAGGAGACTGAAGAGAGAGAAGTGGATGAAACAGAGGTAGGCAGACGGAGCTGGATGAAGTCCTGCACCCGCCCGTCTCACACTCTCAGTCTCTTCGGCTGGGTGTCACGCTGCTCCAGAGGGGCCCATCTTGGAGACAGGAGACTCAAATCCAGAGAGGAAGCGAGACCAACTCCTAGCCCATAATATAGAATCTGCTGGTGATCTGGGACTTGCCCACCCCCCACATGGTCTAGTGAGAAGAGGCAGAATCTGTGATGGGAAGGGCTCTACGGAACAACTCTGTCCCCAGGCTCACTCAGCCCGGCACAGCATCGGAAGCTCCCTTACAGAGCATATCTTTGAGTGCTGGAGGTTTTCCAATCTAAAGTACAAATGCCTCCCTCCAGCCCTTCACCCATAGACCTACAGGCAGTGCTTGTCTCACATTTCCTCCAAAGTACTACTAACGTGTGAGAAGGATCCAGGAGCACGGCCTAAACTATCTTTGAAGGCTCTTGCTTTTACATTAAAGGTCATGCAAATTGACTTTTAAATCAATGATATTTTCATCCTTATTTTAATGTAATATAAAGATGACACCTCCAAGAAATCAGAACACCAGGAGCACTGATTTTTCTAGACTTTAAAGGCAGTAGTTCCAGGGAATCTGCCCTTAATCCCAGGGCGGCTCTGCCCATTCCCCACCGGGTGTTCCCCCCTGAACTGTCTGGCACTTTTCCAGGCCTGACCTCGCCTCTCACTGTTCCCTGCCTCCAGACATCCCCAATCTCTCAAAGTTCTTACAACTTTCTTGCCACTCCTGAAGTAGGAACCCTATTTGTTCTGTCATCCTTTCAAATACGGGTAGATTTTTCTCCCACATTCCACAACCTTCAAAGTCTAGAGAGCAGAGCTACAGCCCTCCTTACTCCTCACTGTTGCCTCCAAATGGCCTTTTCTTTTTCCTCCCTCAAAAATGCCAGTCCCTTTGAAGCCATGTCTAACTCTGCCCCACTATTTACTCTTCCTTGTTGTCATCATTTACTGGTGACTTCACCCCTTGTGTCAAAGCATCATTTCAATCATTTCAGTGACTTCAACATCCAAGTAATAAATGACCTATCCCACACTCTGGTCTCAAAGGTCCTTGGCCTTTGTCTTAGTCTGTTTTGCATTGCTGTAAAAGAACACCTGAGATTGGGTAATTCATAAAGAAAAGAGGTTTATTTGGCTCATGGTTCTGTAGGCTGTACAAGAAGCATGGCGCCAGCATCTGCTTCTGGGCAGGGCTCCAGGAAGCTTCCACTCTCGGCAAAAGGTGAAAGGGAGCAGGTGCATCCCATGGCGAGAGAGGGAGCAAGAGGGGGCGGGAGGAGGTGCCAGGCTCTCTTTAACCATCAGATCCATGTGAACTAACAGAGAGAGAGCTCACTCATTACAGCGAGGACAGCACCAAGCCCTTCTTGAGGATTGGACCCCGTGACCCAAACACCTCCCCCTAAGCCCTGCCTCCAACATTGGGGATCAAATTTCAATATGAGATTTAGAGGGGACAAATATCCAAACGATATCAGTCTCTTTGGTTCCAGAGAGCTTTCTTCCACCTCACCTTGGCCTCCCATTCACTGTGGTCCCTGGGCCAGCAGGATCTGGGCTTGTTAGAAATGCAAACTCTCAGGCCCCACCTCAGACCTACAGAATCTGGATCTCTGGGGGTGGAGCCCAATAATCTGTGTTTTAACAAGCCCTCGGGTGCTTCCAGTGCACACTGAAGTTTGAGGGTCACTGCCCTAGGCCTTGCTGTCACTGGTTTCTCTGCTACCTCCGACACATTCAGATACTGCCTCCTCTCATCAGCACCCCTCTCTTTCCGGCTCAGTTATTCTAACGCCTTCATGCCAGTAATTTGCCAACTTTATTAAGACTTCCAACCTGTTGATCTGATTTAACATCCATCATCTAGCTCGTAGCCTCGCTTTCCTCTTTATCCTTATCCCATGGTCCAGCACTCCTGCCATTTCCTTGTCATAACCTTGACTTTGTGTCCCCCTCTCCCCCTAACCACTGTCTTGGCAAAACCAGCCCCTGGTTAAAGCTATCCACTAACCATGGTCTCACACCTCGCCTGCACCAAGGAGGCTGAACGTAACTGCAGAGAATCATAAAACCACGCCAGCTGCACACACTTCAAATAATGCTGGACAATCGTACTGCCTGCTCTTCCCTGCTGAATTCACTCTCCTGCTCTACGCGACGACTATGCAGTGGCCCTTCCTGCCCTTTAAGCTCCCACTCGCTCCCACGTTCAGCTGATGTCCCTGTTGCACACTTCGCAGAGAAACAGATGGACCAGGCATCGACGCACCTTCCCAACAATGTTCGCCAGCTTCTCTGTGTCTGTGCCCTGCCCGCTGCCCCTCTGGTTTCCGGAAGCAGCCGCCCTTCCCCGTCTCCACCTGCCAGCCCCACCACTTGTTTCCTAGACCACATCTCTTTGCTCACTCACAAACTGCACTCCCGCAGTTACTGCATTTCTCTTCCGCAGCCTCCACGTATCCCTCTCTGATGGGTCATTCCCGTCAGCATTCAGATGTGCTTTAATATCCCCTTTATTAAAACAAAACAAAAATCCTTCCTTGACCCCACATCCGAGCCACATTATAACTTTCATGGGCCCTACACAGTTTTGCCTTCATGGATCATAATACAAACAGTGAATAAATAAATATTAAATAAGTGTTCATAATTATTTTAACATTCATTGGAATAAAAATGAACATAATCCACCCTAGATTAATGTCTCTATTAGATTAAGTTTCTCTACTAGATTGGGGGGGATTATATTCATTTTTTATTCTGATTTTAAAAATCGGAGTATCAGTAGGCACTGTACCTACTGGATAAGTTGGCCCTGCCCACAGACCCCTCCAGCGACTGTCCTAATTTTTGTTCCTCCTCCAACAAAACCCATTGTGGCAGATGTATTATCCAAAAACGGCACAATAGTTCTGGCCTCACATGTTCCTCCTATCAAGGGGAGGAATCTATTTACTCTTCTCTTCAACCTGGATAAGACTTTGTGGCCACCTTGTTGAAGAGAACACACCAAAGTGACACAATGTGACTTCCAGGGCTAGGCCATCAAAAGTGATAGGGTTCTGCCTGGCTCTCTTTCTCAGGACTCGCCCCGGGAAGCCAGCCACGTGTTGTGAGGAAGCCCAGAACACGTCGGGGTTCTGGCTGATGGCCCCAGTTAAGGTCTCAGCTGACAGCCAGCCTCAGCCACCAGACATGCGGGAGAGTGGGTGAGTGAGTGAGCAAGCCTTCGGGTGACCCCAGCCCTAGCTGGATTAGCCTAGGGTGGATTATGTTCCTTTTTTATTCTGATTTTTAAGAAAATTAAAAATATCGGGTCCTAGGCACGGACCTTGTTGCACACTTCGAGCCGCCCCAGCTGATAGCAAACAGAGCAAAATGGCATATTTGTATGCAAAGTAATGCTGTCACTGTTTTAAGCTACTAAGTGTTTTCTGACGTAGCGATAGATAACTGGAATATTCTCAAACCCATTTTGCATCCTCTTCATCTCTTATTTTCTCCTCAACTTATTCCAATTGGACGTTCATCCCCATCATTCTACAGAAAAGGCTTTGGTAGTGGTCACCAATGAGCTACTTTTCTTACTCACCCTGCCACAGACTCATCACAGTTCCCCAAACTGAATTATTTCTCCTGGTTTCCAGGCCCCAGGTCCTCTGATTTCACTCCAGCCTCACTGATCACTCATTTCCTGTGCTAGCACCTCTTCCTTCTCACCATTCTCTAAATGCTCGGGGCTTCCCAGGCTTGTCCTCAGCACTCTTGTCCACCTGCGCTCTCTCCCTAGATGGTGTCATTCATGCTCATAGCATTTATAGGCTGATAGCTTCCAAATTTGTATCTCCAGCCTGGATCTCTCCCCAGAACTCCAGAGGCACGAGCCAATTGCCTACTGGACATCTATACTTAGGTTGTAAACTTAGCAAGGCCCAAACCAAATTACTGATTTCCTTCCCAAGTCCCTCCTCAGCTCTTCCCCATCTCAGTAATGACCATTTATCTAGTTGCTTAGGACAAAAACTAGGAACCATCCTTGAATCCTCTTTCCCTCAGATCTCATTTCAATCTGTTCTCAGCTCTGCCTCCAATCTATATTCTAAATCTAACCACTTCTCACCACCTCCATTCCTGCAACTCTCCTCCGGACCAGGGGACCAGCGTTATCTCACCCGGTCCACTGCGGCAGATCCCTAATTGGTCTTCCCGCTCTTTTTTGTTTTTTGTTTGAAACAAGCTCTATGTTGCCCAGGCTGGTGATCCTCCCACCTGAACCCTGCCCCCTCTTACCACTCTCCTCTTTTACCCAGCAGCCAGAGTAGCATGTTCTAAAGCATACATCAGATGCTGCCATTCTGCTGCTCAAAACCCTCCTAGAGCTCCCCATTTGCACTGAGAATCCGTGCCCAAGATGTGTTACATGATCCAGCTCCTGCCTATTTCCGTCTTCATGTCCCTGTACTCTCCTCTGCACACACAGCAAAGTCATCCTAGAACTGGGCTCTTCGCATTTATTGTTCCTCCTGCTTGGCCTGCTGTTCCTCCAGATCGCCACGTGGCTGCCTCCTCAATGTCTCCCCTCCTCAGAGAGAACTTTCCCAACCTCCCCTCAGGCAGCCACTCAAGCCATTCTGACATTATCCCGTTTTGTTGTCTTCACAGTGCTTACCTGCATCTGAAACTATCTTATTTTTTTCCCTTCTATTTATTATCTGTCTTCCTCACTGGAGTCTACGATCTTTGAGGAGAGGGACTTCACTGTAGTGTATTCTGTACACTACAGAATCCCCAGTGTTTACAACAGTGCTTGGCACATACCAGAAACTCAAATACTTGGTGAGTAACTGAGCAAGGTGCTTGGCATACAGTCAGTGCTGAATTTATGTGAGACGTTACTCCTCCATTTTACAAGATAACAACTCTTTGACTCTGTCAAGAGTGCCCAGATTCAGCAGATATTAGTTGAAGTAAAAAAAGATAATGGGATTTTAGAACTGGAAGAGGCCTTGAAGAGCTAGTGCATTGACTTCAACCTTGTCCCCATCTCAACACACATGAAGCTAACACGTGCCACCAGCAGTGTGGCTCTCCAACAGCAGCATCTCCCCTGGCTCCGTGTGCAGGCGGCGTTATTCCTGTCCGCTGCTTAACAGGTACTGGTATCTAAGCAACACTGAGGAGTATTGAAGGACAGAACCTGCGCTCAAGTTAAAAAATTGTATGAATGAAATATAACTTGATTTAGCCTCTGGCTGAAGAATCTAAGATTCAATTGGCTTTTCATGTGGGTCAGTCGCCCATGACCTGCCCTATAAATACTGCTGAGCTATTAAGGTATAAATATATCATTTTAAAGAGGATTAAGAATCCGCAAAGAGAAATGATAGCATGAAGTGAGTAACAGTAGTAAGGATTTGAGGAGGCAGGTTTAGGAATTGAGCAGGGGATTTGGAAAGAGAACCCTGGGGGTTGCAGGCAGGTAGCCGTAAGCCTGCCTCCAGGAAGAAAGAAATGCTTAAAAACAACCAACCAACGTCCGCTGGGCCCTGCACAGGCCTGGCCCGAAGCCCTACTATAAATCGTCTCCATGCTGGCGTTCCTGTGACTCAGAAGGACCCACTTTGCTGAAGCCTGAACTCTTGTGTTGCCCCCTCTGACACTAAGGACCAGTGTCAGTGGTGGGACCACCGGAACTGCACTGTGCATTCTGCTTCTTGCCTTTATTTACATCTTTTATTCCTTAGATTCCCCCCACCCCAATCTCTTCACTTAGAGGCTTTAGAGGAGGTTAGTACATTATGGTAATGTAAAGGGGAAGCAAACCTGGACCTGAAGTTTGAATATTTTGCATTTAATATGTGGACATTTTCATGCTTTAAAAAGTAGTAAAAAAAAAAATGCTTTAAAATGTAGTTAAAAAAAATATGTGAACACCTGGGTACCTCATAGCCCCTTTAAAAATTAGGTTCTAGGGCTGCCCTTGTCACTGACTTGAAATCAGACAAATTAATTTCATGTTTTTTCGGTCTCAGCTTCATCTGTTAACTGAAAGGGTGACTAAGTGGGCAAATAACTTTCTAAGCCTTGGGTTTCTCTCCTGTAAAATGGGGATAATAGTAACTACTTTAGTGGGTTGTTAATAAGAATTAAATGAAGGATTAGTATCCGAAAATGACCGTTTGAAAAGGCTGGCATAATGTATGGTGGCTATTATAAGCATAGTCTAGTAGGGGTCCCCAGCCTATGGTGAGTTGTATAATTATTTCATTATATATTACAATGTAGTATTTCTAATACATTAGAAATAAAGTGCACAATAAATGTAATGCACTTGAAACATCCCAAAACCACCCCGGTTCATGGAAAAATTGTCTTCCATGAAAATAGTCCCTGGTGCCAAAAAGTTTGGGGACTGCTGTTCTAAAGGAAGTATTATCTCACCTTGGAGATAATTTAAGGTCCTTTCCAGCTGGTTTTTTAGAAGTGTAGCACACAGCATTTAAAGTATCATCAAATTGGTTCTGCCACTTACTGAATGTCTATTATCTGCCCAGTACTGTTTGAGGTACTTTATTAATCTAGTAAAATATCCTAACCTTAGTAAGTTGGAGTATTAAATACTATATAAGTAGGTAGGTATTATTTCCTACATTTTACTAGTAAGTAAACTGAGGCTCTGACAGGGTTAAATATCTTGCCCAAGTTTACAGCCGTTAGTGAGTTTGAACTCTTATCTGACTCGTCTGTCTTACTCCAAAGTCCATGCTTTCTCTAGTGTTACTCATTAATGTTGTAGTAAAACTAACTTAATAATATAACGTAGGACAAGAATGGTTGCAGACAAGCAGAAATGTTAGCAAACTAGACTAGCGGTTTAAAATAATTGCTTTATATATACGCTGTGGCATGTTTAAATGGGGGGATAGTCATTCTCTTTGAAAGCACTGAAACTTGACACTGAACTAGTCTACTCTGTCTTACCAGAGATACGTAGAGTTATACTAATTAATTTTAAACAGACCAGAACATGATTTTATTTAATACAAAAAAAAATACGCTTCAGATCAGAGAAAGCAACATGAACCCAGGGCTACACCTCAATAAAAATTCATCTCACTTCCCACCTTTGACTCTTCCCATATAAGATCCAGTTTTCTCTCACCACTTCCCCGCCCTACCATGGACGGAAAGGGAGACTTGGGCATTAGTTCTAATTTTCAGGGTATGCATTTTACTGAGACCTAATTTAAAACAAACGAAACTAAAACCCTTCTCAGCCTATCAGGATAAGAAATCAGCTTGTTTATATCAAGAAGTAGGCTTCAAACATGCCAAATACTTTTGTCGAAGAAATAACTGTTAGTTTTGTGCTCGCATGGACACAGGTGTAGTTGATTTTCACACTTATCTTAATACAAGATTTTAATATAGAATTTGAAGAGATAAGCTAAGTAATCTTGTTTGCAGGTTAATTTAATCTGAAAATTGCCGGAAGTGGAGGCACACACCTTTGCAGGGGCTCACATGGAAGAGACGTTGAGGTGAGCACACACATATCATCCTATTATAATACGGTGATTTATATTATCTGTAAAAAAGGTCAGAAGAGCATTAAGTGTGGGTCTATATTTAAAGGATCATTTCTTTAAAGATAAAAATGTGTCACAAACTGCTGCTTTGCTAAATATAGTTACCATTATATTATACTGCTCTTGTTTTATTGACTAGTTAATCCTGAGGCTTGTCCCTGGTGTAAGCACACTGTAGGCATTTGTGAATGACACAGCCAACAGCTGAGCTGAAGGAGGTCGTGGGGCACAAGGCAGCAATTCTTTTCATGTTAATGACAGTAATGTAAGTCTGATACATAAGCAGTATGTATTCAACACACTGATACCTGATACTAGGCTTGGAAAAGAGAACAGGCAATTCAGTTTAAAGGGGGAAAAACTGAGAAGTCATAACTACTCTGAAGATGTAAAGAAAACCACAAAGACACGAACCCGATTCTGCTGTAAAAAGGAAACGAAGCGCTCCCCTGGGTTTGCCATACCAACTGTTTCAGCCCATTGTAGGCTGGCCTCTTTCAGGGCTTTCACTGCTATTTGATTTCATGGAAAAGTAGACATCTCCAAACAAAAAGTGTGACATTTACCAAAAGAAAGAGGCTTTCTTACCACTGAGGAGTTTAATAAAGAAAAATATTTTTCTGTGCTTCACACAATTTTCAAAAACCATTACTTCTATTTAATTTTTGGTATTAACTACAGTGTGGGGTGCAAAGTTTATGGAATAAAAGCTTATTGATTGAATGAATCACAGGATGAATAAAATTATACAAGTAATAATTTCTTGAGAGCATAAATTCCATTACAGTGACCCTTAGGCAGCTCTCTAAGGGTGTGGGCTACAAGAAGAGTTCAATGCATGTCACACATGTGCTTGGTCTGCTGCAAAGTATATTCCCTTTCCAAGATGTAATACTTAAATGAAGTCACGTCTGTTAGCTACCACCTCCAAATTAGCACATGCCAGCCTGTGCTAAGGGAAATATCAAAAACTTTAACTGCTCAGTGCTAAATTAACCACAAGTTCCTTCTAGGCACCTCAAAAGAAAAAAATACGTGTGACGAATACTTTAAACACTTTCAGATGAAAGAAGTGATATAAATTAAAACCGGTACAAACTAGTAATTGAACAGCAGCAGCCTAACAAAATATAAATTTGACTCTTTTGGCTCATAGTGGGCTTATGGTTTGTTCATGCTTGTAAAAATCACAACTGAAATAATGACATGTATAAAAGGACAAAGTGTTTCTTTCATTATAGTCCAGCCTGTCATTAAGGCTCCATTCCCTGCTCTCAGCTGACCAGGCATGAGGCCTCAACACAACAATTAGGTAGACTCAAAACCATCTCAGCTGGAAGTACTGTCCACTTAAACACACACATCTGGCCCATCCCCATTTCCAATTCAGGCACTAGTAGTCTCCCTGAGGCTTTATGACTTGATTTCTTCTTTTTCGTTGGGTACTGTTTCCCAGATTGGCTCCTTGATGTGTTCTGGTAACTGTTCTAGTTGTGTCTAACAAAAGAAACAAAACAAAACGATAATATGTGAACTTAAAAGCACTCTTAGGCCCCAAATTTGATTTATTAATCTGTCAAATCCTCTTTCCTTTCTCCCCACCCCTTTGCCTTTTTGTAGGGCTTTGAAATGGAGAGAAGGAAACTTGAGGGGAAGCCCCCAACCCTGTGGCAACTCTGTCTCCCAGTTTGCCACAGGTCCTCCCCTCTACTCAGTGGGCCTGGACCAGGCTGCAATGTATCAAAACAACAATACAGATCTCCCCCGAAAAGAGGTAAAAATTTAAGTCATACCTTAGTTACTTCCATGGCAACCCCTTCAGGTAAGTTTCGCTGAATATATTCCAAGTAGACATCTGCTGTACTTCCAGTTAGATGTTCTAACTGAAATCTCAAACATGAAAATGGTTTATGCTATGCTGTCAAAGCTGAAAATTTTACATTGGGGTGTTTTTGTTGTTGTTTTGTTTTTTTTTTTTCGTAAAAGTGGTAGAGCCTGTTCTTTCCCTAAACAATCTTATACAGAATCACAATTAAAAAAAAATTATAGATCCCTTGGTTGAACTGAACAGGGGCAAGCATGGCCCCAAAGCCTCCTTCCTCCCAAATGCAGATATTTTAAAGCCAGGGCTCCATAGAACACAGCTGGCAAGCATGGTATCAGAACAGTATACTTACAAGAGTTTCACAAAACAACTCAAGACAAAAGGACTAGATTATAAGATATGGTTAGTATAAGATTTTCTGTGTGCTCCACTGCGAGATGTTTCTGTCAGACATGGGTAGATAAAATTTTGGGTTTTTCTTTTTTATTCAAGAGTAGGGACTATGACTTTATATTTGTACCCTCAATGACTAGTACAGTGCTTTCCATACAAAAGACGCCTAAGTGCTTGTTTTGATAACATTTATCAGTCACTTACTATGCAATGGGAATATTCTAAGTGCTTTACATAAATATCCCATTTAATCCTCACACTGACCTTATGAGATAGTTATAATTAACCATTATTATTCCCATTTTATAGGTGAAGGAATTTAGGTACAGGTCACATAGCTAGTAAGTGCCAGGACTTGGACTTTGGCGTTGGCAGTCTAACTCTAGAACCCATGCTTTCCTTAACCACAAGACTATATAGGCCGTAGCGGATGCACAAATGAACGAAAAACCTAATGCTGCATATCACTGACATGGGAAGTGCAGTTAGCATGTGAAAAGAATTATTAGAACTGTGTAAAAACGTAACTAAAATTTTTGAAATATGGGCAAATTTATGCCAATGCCATCTTACTGCATAAAAATTAGTCAGCACAATCTGCATTCTAGAGTTAAAGTATGCACTAATCTAAAGGATGGCTTTGAGTTTGATTTTCCTATCATGCCATTTAGTTAACATGAAAAGACATTTACCTTCTCTACAATTAACAGGCATGGGCTGGCTGAAAGGAAGTCAACTCAGTTAATGTTAAAGGAAAGTTAGGATATGCTAGTGTGAAATTCTGGGCATTTCGAAAATGCCTGAATGCTGAAATACACTCACCTCTAAACATCTGTAAAGTGTTCTCATTTCATACTGAACTCTGTGCTTCTTGAAAATGTGCACTGATTTGAGAAGAGTAAATCGCTCTATTTTTCTTGGAGGTTCATGTCTGAAATTAATGGGCAAAATAACATACTGATGTTAAAACCTGAGTCACCGATATCAAAGCATGATTCCACAATATTGTAGGTCAGGCTCACACTCAATTATAGGCGTTAACTACCATTTATAGGCCTCCATTTGTCAAGACCATCATCTGTAACAACAACTGCTATCATAAAGCTCAGGCCAAAATAAACACCACAGATAGCAACAGGAACCTTTTCCCACAGACCCAAAAATGAGCCTTGGCATGCAAGGACCAGTGCACAAAAAAACGTGCCTGTTTTTATACCCTCTGAGACCCTTACTGACCAAACATACGAATTGTGTAGAGCAGCACCAGTGTGGTGGACATAGTTGCAATGTCTGCTGTATGTGCGTTGTTATAGGAAACTACAAATATAGTGATAATCACAAAACTATAGCCTGTTTTGGGAAACAGTGTGGCCGTCTGCTTTTGTTAAAAGGCCAGACTGGCAAATGGGCCTTGTTCAATATCAGAAGGAGCAGATGACAAGGAGACAGTTCTACTTGACCCTGCAGTGACTCCAAGGCTGTAGGAAGCTCACCTTGCTCACGCATGAAATTACCAGGTGAGTGGTGTTTCTTAGGGCAGATCTGAAACAATGGCTGTATTAGCCCAAGATCATCATATCCAAAGGGTCTAAGAGGATTGTTTCCTCACCTATTCTATCTCCCTGCCCCCTGGAGATCCCAGACACGTGGGCTTCTTGGATCTCCTCATGTCAACACAATTTCTAGAGAAAGGATTTCTTTCATTTTCCTTGTTCACTCATTCCAGTATTTAAAAATTCTAGAAGAAAGGAAGGGATGATCCTGCTTAGGATAATATATGACAACCCTAAAATTTATCCATCATGTGTTTCCACCCCATTTTAAGAGCTCAGAACTTCCTGGAATCAGCACCATTTTCCTGGTTGATCATATTACAGTACTTAATAGGTCAGATTAGGAGAGGTCATACTCACACTTTAACAGAGATACCAAGTTCTTTAGCAGCAAGCACGGCAAAATATTCATAACTGTCCAATACAGCCTTATCATGGCCTTTTACTAAAACTGACAGGCGCTTATATAATGTGTCTGGTTCATCAGAAATGGTTATCTAAAATCAAAAGAAAAGTTTCAGTTGTGGTTCCTCTAATACTTACAACTAGCAAATTTAACGTATTACCCACAACTGAACAACTACAGAGTTTACTAATAAATGGGGAGAAAAATGCTGAGTAAAATCTTAACTCTGTTAAATATTAGATACTATCATGCTCAAATCTGCACAACGAGCCTCAGAATCTGTTAAAATACAGTGTGAATCAAAAGAATTTTCAAGGTAACCTACAAAATCACTTAAGAATTACTGAGCTCTACATTCACAATGATAAAGGATTTCTGGGTCTGCTAACAAAAGTACCCTGGTCAGAAGAACTGGATTAAGAAGTAAACTCTGCTACTTGTAGCTGAAGGACAATGGGCAAGTCACATACTCTATAATAAGTGTTTTACATAAGTATCTGCACTTTAGTTTCCTCATATATAAAATTGGGTAATACCTGTGCTATAGCTCACAGCATTTCTCCAAGGAAAACAATAAGAAACCACAGATTAAAGTGCTTATAAAGGATAAAACATCATTATACAAAGGCGAGCTATTGCTATTCATATTCTTGATGAAGTTTTATTCATGTGTTTTGCCTGTCCTAATATACAAATTACTCATTTCTAATTAAAATGTTATGACACTGACTATACCAATCACTTCCATCTCTTCCACCCTAGTACCTAAAGACCTCAGAAATAATGGCTTTGACATTCCTGACTTTCTTCCAAGAGGTAAATTACCTTCATTTTATTCATCCATTAAACTGGTAAATTATATTACTAATCCAATGATTTAGGGTTAAATTACTTCACCCCTGAAAGGTGGCTAGGAAGCTAGATATCCACTCTCAATTACTCCAAATAGAGTTGCTGAAAGAACAGAATATCCTATAGCATAAGTTGAGGGATGAGCAGGGGGGAATACAGCCTTAAAATGTGTTCTGATTGATTCGTACAGGGTTTTAAAAATATTCTGAATTTGTTACAAATATTAAAAATCAAGAGATTTCACATAAACATTTGGATTTCAGTTTAGCCTGGAGATTTAGATGACCTAACATCAATCAGTCTGATTTCCCACATGGCAATAAGTAGCTAGAATAAATAGTAGCTGTCTCACAGATGCCACTGTGCCCATCCTGTAACCTGTCCTTATAGGACTGACCCTTGCAGCATCTGAGCTGGAGACTGGGGTAACTGGGGTATATATGTAATGTCACAAAAATACATCCAGTATCTATTTGGGGGGCAGGGGACAAAGAAATAGCAGTATATCATGTATTAATATAATTCCATTTTGGTGTACACGTGCATAGACAAAATGAGAATTTATAGACAAATGTCTAGAAGGATTCATACCAAACTGTTAAAAGGGGCTATTTTTGCCGGGCGTGGTGGCTCATGCCTGTAATCCTAGCACTCTGGGAGGCCAAGGCGGATGGATTGTTTGCGCTCAGGAATTCGAGACCAGTCTGAGCAAGAGCGAGACCTCGTCTTTTAAAAATCATAATAATTAAAAAAAAGGGGGAGGCTATTTTTGAGGGGTAGAAATGGAAGGATTGGGATTTGTAAGGATTTTTAAAAATTACAAAAACACAAAAAGCTGGGTTGATGAAATCAAGGCTTCTATAAGGTTACATAAGTACTTTCCATTACTTGTAGTAATGCTCTTTCTCACTGTGAACAATAAAGCTTTGTCTAGGCCCAGGCTCAATATTTAAAATGAAAACAAAGACTTGAAGGCTACAAGAAAAATATTTTTCCATAACATAACATCATTAATTATAACAACTCTTCAATTATGCTGAGCTAAAAGCAAGAGAATGCTAATTGCCAGTCATTTGGAATAAATAATTTATTCTCTTAGAACTTACCTTGATATACTTAAAGATAACATGAGCACCAAAGGACATTAGAAAATATACATATTGTGCATATGCCAGTATTGCAGAACAAAATTTTTATTCATACAATGTTTGGTTAACAACCCCAGATGAAACAGTAAGGAAAACTTATTGCTAATATAGCTCCTTATACCAAGAAATAGGAAGTACATACCGTAGGTTTGATCAAATCCTTAGGAGTATCAACATGTAGATTTGAAAACTGTACCCACTTCATATTGGTACTGCTGTGTATAGGAAAAAGGAGAAACCTAAGTAAAACAGCACAAGAGCCTATTTTGCTGTTCAATTTAGCACACCCAGTTGTATACTTACAGAAGAAAGCCACCATTTTTGGCTGTACTGCTCTTAGAACTGTCTACTGAAAAATTGCCCAAGCCCTTAAAAAAAAAAAAAAAAAAGTAGGGGAGAGAAGAACACATGTTAGAATTAAAGTTGATTACCAAATCATTCATAGTTTCTACTAAAAACCAAAACATGTACGATGCTTCAATAAAGGGAAATCTCACTATTTCAGATGAAGGTACCTGGGTAACTAAAATGGCCGAATGTGATTTCATTTAAAAAAAAAAGGGGGACAATGGTAGAGTTGATAATCAAAAAGCAGTCTCAAAATACTAAAGAATCTCTATCTTTTAAAGCTTAGAAGAACTTTTTTGAAAAAGCAATTCCCACATTAAAAAAGGGTATGAATTAAACATATGGACGTCAAGAAAAAAATGTGATTTCATTTTGCCATTATTTTTTACAGATTGTAGTTCAATATAAACTTATTTTGCCTGAATACTTTTAAGCAATAAAAACTACTAAGTAGCTTTATTATCTAATTTATTAACAGTTGGAATAAGAATTCTAAAGTACCTTCTGTTGAATCTTTCATACATCTTTTAAAGCGTATGTATTTCCTGGCTTGGCTGGGATAACTAGCTTATAAATTTGAAATACACACTGGAATTTATACCCATCGTTAACTACTGTGACATATACAGTAACAATCCAGCATTTCTAAATCCTTTATTGTCAGCTCCCCCTGGTGGAACAAAAGTTTCTAGTTTTAGGAAACTTAAAGGTACTATATATACCATCTACTTGTTTATCCTTTAAGTTTTCCTGAGATTTAAATATGTAACCTGAGAAAGTGGAAGCAGTTTAAAAATACATTGCTTATGCCTGTAGTCACAGCTACTCCAGGCTGAGGCCAGAGGTTCACTTAAGCCCAGGAGTTTGAGATCAGCCTGGGCAACATAGTGAAAGCCCGTCTCAAGAAAAAAATACAATGAAGATTAAAATAGCAGTTTAGCACAAGTAAAATCAATTAAAACTGAAGGTCACCTAAATATGTTTAAGAAGCCTATTCTTGGGGCTGGGCGCGGTGGCTCACGCCTGTAATCCTACCACTCTGGGAGGCCCAGGCGGGCGGATTGTTTGAGCTCAGGAGTTCGAGACCAGCCTGAGCAAGATCGAGACTCCGCTTCTACAAAAATTAGAAAGAAATGAATCGGACAACTAAAAATATATAGAAAAAATTAGCCGGGCATGGTGGCACGTGCCTGTAGTCCCAGCTACTCGGGAGGCTGAGGCAGAAGGATCACTTTTGAGCCCAGGAGTTTGAGGTTGCTGTGAGCTAGGCTGACGCCAAGGCACTCACTCTAGCCCGGGCAAAAGAGTGAGACGCTGTCTCAAAAAAAAAAAAAAAAAGAAGCCTATTCTTACTTTATTGTACTTCTTCCTCTCGTTTCCCAAGATGAAGACAAATCAAAACTTTCCGTATTCTTCCCTGGATCAAGGGGGAAAAACCAAAGAAGAAAGGAAAGCAGGCACAATGCAAGGTTGTAAGAAGCATTCACCATTCTTTATACATAATCACATAGAAAATCCCTTCTCCACATTTATGCCAGTGAGTCCACAATCCAGTTGTGCAAAAAGGAGGATAGGCCTAAAGAATATGACGCTTCCCAGTCATGTTCTCCCACTACAAACCTCTGCTTTAAAAAGTGGGAGACTAAAGTGCTGTTATATCCATAAATCAACCTTAAGAGGTTCTTAAATTTTTTTTCTTTATTTTCTGAGGTGGGAGCTGAAAGGAAGACTGTCTGCATAAGTTTCCCTTAGTACAGTAGTTAAAAATTTCAACCCCTAACACCATCTGATTCTTCTTAAAAACAGTGGTTCTCGTAGTGTGGTCTGAGGACTTCCGGGCAGGGGTCTCTGACATACTTTCAGGGGAGTCTAGAAAATCAAAACTATTTTCATAGTAATATTATGACGTTATTTACAACTTTCCCACTCTCATTCTCTCACCAGTGTCGTTTTCCTGTGGCTGCAAGAGGTGTGATATAGCAAAAGACTGAATGAGAATCCAGCTGTCTTCTATTAAGCCAGACATTAAAGAGACTTGTCAAAATGTAAAACATTGCCACTCCTCACTAAATTTGTTTTTGTTTTGGAAAATATAGTTATTTTCCATAAAATGCTAATTATGTTAAGAAGTAATGTTAGTTTTAAA